>APFE030272592.1:0-76209 GCA_000404065.3 Pinus taeda | reverse complement strand
CCATCGCATCCAATACCATGGACCGAAAACAATCGCGTCCAAAAAACATGTGCGAAAATCATGCACAAAACCATAGGTGGGTCCGCCCAACCTAACATAGGGTCCAAAACCAAAATTTTCCGGGGCGCTACCTTAGACCCCATAAAGTGGGGTTACGGGTGCCCTTCAAACCCCCTATTAACTACATGGAAATAACATAACACAACCCAGCATTCTCCCACTTGTTGTTTTCTTTCCACGGGGAGCCACAAGAGAGCTTAGTCATTTTTCCAACCCTGAAATGCCCATTGTTTCTCTACACCAAGAGAAATTCTCAGAGCTCATAGATTTTGTCAATGCATCTGTAGTATTCTTCAAAGTGTCCACCTTTACCAGCAACACCTTTTTGTCTTCTATCATATCCCTCACAAAGTGATACTGAAGATTAATGTGCTTTGTCTTTAAATGATATGCAGGGTTCTTTGCCAAGAAAATTGCACTTTGGCTGTCACAGTCTATCCTTATAGCTTCCTATACTAACCCCATACTTGAACACAACCTTTGCAACCAAACTGCTTCCTTGCTTGCATGAGTGGTTGCCATGTATTCTGCCTCTGTAGTTGATAGTGCCACTACAGATTGTTTCTTACTTATCCAAATGACTACACCTCCAAATAGGTTAAACACATACCCACTTGTAGATCTTCTCTGATCTAGATCTCCAGCCCAGTCTACATCAACAAAGCCACGAATATCCAACACTCTATCAAATCCTGGTCTTCCTTGGTAGCACAGACCATAATCACTAGTGCCATGCAAATACCTGAAAACTCACTTTACTGTTGTCTAATGCTCCTTTCCTGGTTTGGACATAAACTTACTCAATACACCCACTGCATGTGCAATGTCTGTTCTAGTATAGACCATTGCATACATCAAGCTACCGACTGTGCTAGCATATGGAACACGGGACATGTCCTCTTCCTCTTCTTGTGTCTTGGGACACTGTTCAGCAGATAACCTCACACCTATAGGAATAGGAAATTTCACTGGTTTACTACCTTGCATATTAAACTTCTGCAATATTGTCTCGACATACTTCCTCTGGTTTAACCAGAGCTTCCTCTTTACCCAATCTCTTTTAATTTCCATGCCCAAAATATAGTTTGAAGCACCAGGATCTTTCATGTCAAATTTGGAGGACAATTGGGTCTTCAAATCCTGGATAATTTCTTTTTCATTTTCAACTAGCAACATATCATCCACATACAAGACCAGATAAATAACAAGGTCACTAATTAATTTAAAATACACACAGTGATCTAATTTGCTTCTGGTGAAGCCAAGTCCCTGTATAAATGTATCAAATTTCTGATACCACATCCTTGGTGATTTTTTTAACCGATACAGAGACTTATTTAACTTGCATACCAATTCTTTCTTACCCTTCACCGCAAAGCCTTTAGGTTGCTTCATGTAGATCTCCTCTTCCAGATCCCCATGAAGAAATGTCGTCTTCACATACATCTGTTCTAACTCAAAATCAAAAGTAGTAGCAACAGATAAAAGTAATGTAATAGAAGTTACCTTGGAAACAGGAGAAAAAATATCACCAAAATCAATTCCCGGCACCTGGGAATAACCTTTTGCTACCAACCGATCTTTGTATTTCTCCACTTTTCCTTCTGCATTTGTCTTCTTATTGAACAACCATTTGCTACCAATGGGTTTCCTTCTAGCCGACAACTCCACCAACTCCCAAGCCTCATTTTTTTGCAAATATGCCATTTCATCAACCATGGCCTATTTCCAGAGTTTTCCATCCTTTGAATCCATTGCTTCCTTCACAGTTCTGGGATCATCATCAGTAACAAACAAAGAAAAATTTGAACAGAAAGGAGATGGACTATACCTTTCTGGCTGCCTTCTTTCTCGAACTGATCTTCTCACAACCGGAGTTTGTGGCTCTTCATCTTTTGATTCCTCCTCTGTTGTAGATTCTGATTCTTCCTCCTTTAGCTCAAACTCTATCTTCTCAGGTTCCTTTAGTTGGACTTTATGTTTAATAAAATCTTCCACCTCTCTGAACAACACATCTTAGTTGTACACAACCTTCCTTGTTACTGGGTTCCAAAGCTTATAACCCTTTAATCCATCCTTATACCCAATAAAGATGCACTTTTCAGATTTACTATCCAACTTGGTTCATTTCTCCTTTGGAACATGTACATATGCATCAGATCCAAATACCCTTAGTTGTGAAAGAGAGGGTTTCTTACTAGTCCATACCTCTTGTGGAGTCTTATCCTCCAACGCTGATGAAGGTGACCTGTTGACCAGGTAACATGCAGTATCCACTACCTCTACCCAGAATTCCTATCCTAACTCGGCACCATTGAGCATGCTTCTTTCCCTTTCCATCAACATCTTGCAACTCCATTTTGCTGAGGTGTATATGGAGTAGTCTTCTGCCGTGATATACCACACTTCTTACAAAATTCTTCAAATTCCTTGCTGCAAAAACTCTCCATCGTTATCTGTCCTTAGCACCTTTATCTTCTTCTTTGTTTGGTTTTCCACCATAGCCTTAAATTCTTTAAACCTGTCAAAGACTTTAGATTTCTTCTTAAGGAAATATATCCATGTATTCCTTGAGAAGTCATCTATAAATGATACATAGTACACAGACTTACCTAGTGATGGAACCTTCACAGGTCCAAACACATCACTATGCACAAGTTCTAATATCTGTCTTGTGCTCTTTAATGCTCCCTAACTATTCTCTATCCTTGGAAAACATTCCCATGTTTTTTGATACCCTGGCCACTTCCTCCTCATAGTCTTGCACAAGGGGATTTTACGGACTAGGAGGTGGTGTGCGGGATCATCCAACTTCCTCTACTTGAATTGGGATGCGTCGCTGGGCTTTCACTTGCACATAGTGCCTATGCTCTGCTAGTTTTAAGGGCACAAAGGAATTATTTCTCTTTAGTGTTCTTCTCGGGCCTGGGGTTCTTGGCCCTTGTTGCTCTGTTATCACATTTTCCAAGGGTTGAGCCAAAGTAGGATTTATGATACTATCCCATGTTAATTACTGCTGGGCTAATCTATTTGTGATAATTAATTTAATCAACCCATGATGACTGACTACACTATGTGGGTCTTTAGCTGTCCTAATGCATCGGGCGACATCATGTAACAGGGAATCCAAATAAAATGGTAAATTAACTAAAATTATTTATTTTAAAATGTCTAGAAGTTTTAGTTGTTGGGGCTTTACCACATCATGTCGACCATCACAGGTAATGTATATTTGGAGGATGACCCCCAGTTCTTTCCATGACTGCTGTAACACCGAAGGATGAATTCCTTTCCCTATTCGTACCAACTGCGCGCCCGTATCCTGGAAAACTTCAATTGCATTGTATAAACGGACGTGTTTATCTATCCATTTCGACCCTTCTGCTGGAAGTCCAGTGACTTAGGCTAGGACCTCTTCAAAAACTATCATGCTTCTGCCTTTTACCAATGTGCCACCGTTCTACAGATTCTGCAGAAATTCTAGCGTTAACTCCTCATGAAATCCCTGCAATCTGTTTAAATACTGTAGCCAGCTAGCACATTCGAGGATTGCAGGAGCTTGATCTGATACCATCAACACTAGAGGTTCACTCCGGATAGCTCTTCTGCCCATGACTGCTGCACCTGTGGCTAGTTCACCTGTATGCAATTGTGTTTTACTTCTATAATTCAAAACAACAGCGAAGTATGTTACAACAATTAACAGGAAAATGATGTTGTTTAGATGATTATTGTCATATCTAGTTAAGTCATTCGTCTTGTCAGCCATACTTAACGCAGGATCGTAAGTTCGCATGCATGCCATAATGGTTGCCATTCTTCATCCAATCGAAAATTCCTACTAATTATTACACATTCATACTCATCATGCAGTTCGTACTCCGGAGGTAATATGAATGATTGTCACACAGTTATCCATAACGGTGACACATGTTGTGCATACGTAGGTCATCCCCCCTCTGACGAGAAAAGAGCATCCATGTCCTTTCATCACGCGAAAATAAAGCAAATTCATTAATTCTAAATAAATGCTGGCAACAAATCTAAAAAAAAATATCACACAAATCGATAAAGAAATTAAAGAAATATTGGTCGTTGGATATGAATTGGCCAAATAAATTAAAAAAAACAATTTTTAGTTCATTATGTCAAAGACATTCACCGTGACCAGTATTAATCACATAGATTTAAGTCACCATGATATTTGGCTTGTGAGAGTGGTGCTCAAATGGAAATTATCTTTAGAAACAAATCCATAGGTGATAAGAGCTAAAGGACATATGGAAATATAAGATGATACTCCAATACCATAAGCAGAGCTGTTGCTGCCAGCAGGCGTTCATAGCCTTGACAGGGTTGCTTTTTAACCACCCTGAATGAGCCAGAGTCCTCCTTACAGTTAATTCTTCTTTTCTTGTCATAAAGAGACCATTATGATGGCATAGCGACCAGATAACCATAGTGCCATTCACTAGGGTGTAACAAAGTGATCAGGCTAGCTCATGATGAGACCCCCTGTTCTTTTGACATATTTAATTATTAAGAAGGTCATTACCTTGGTTTGGTGGCTAAATTGGAATGTCACCCGTTACATCGTTATGATCAGGTAGGCTGGCTCGAAATTATACCCCCTATCCTCTTTAAGACAATGTTTTGAGCATTTTCATATTTTAATATTTCCATTTTTATTTTGTAATTCTTAATGTAAAAAAAGAGAGGGAGGCTCATTTGCTCCTTAAGAGTCATGGATGGTGTAAGAAGTAAAAATATTCCAATGAAAGTGTTATACTCTTATACCCTTATCATCATATCAATGATTTGTATTCATTTGGAAGTATAAAAATAAGCCATCATGGATTAAGAATAATGAATCATTTCATGATGTGTAAAAGAAAAGATGTTCAGGCAGTCATTCTAAAGATATACCATATTAACTTATGAATAAAGATAACCATCAGAAGGCTTTAGAAGTCATAATGATATTATTATTACTGTTTTTCCTTAGAAAAGGCACAAATCAATTCAAATGGTGTTTATTTGCAATACAAAAGAAGAAGAGAAAATGGCATAATGATAAATAAAATGAGAAAAAATCACAATTTATCCTATTATAAGGTGCTTTTCAATCGACTAGACAACAATCTTTTAATCGTTTGAACTGCGAAATCAAATAGAAAATGAAAATTGCGATTGAAAAACAATCGTTCAATTGTTTGCACAGCGAAATCAAGAGAAACAAAAGGTGTTGTTCAATCAATTGAACGAAAGTCGTTCAATTGTTGGGATAGCGAAATCAACAAAAACCAGAAGTGTTGTTCAATCATTTGAACAACAGGTGTTTAATTATTTGAACAACGAAATTAGAAAGAAACAAAATATGATGTTCAATCAATTGAACGACAGATGTTCAATTGTTTGAACAACGAAATCAAATAAAAACGAAATTTGTTGTTCAATCAATTGAAAAAAAGTCATTCAATTGTTCGAACAATGAAATCAAATAAAGGCAAGTTGTGTTGTTCAATCAATTGAACAACAGAAATTCAATTGTTTGAACAATGAAATCAAATGAAAGCAAGTTGTGATGTTTAATCAATTGAACGACAGGGATTCAATTGTTTGCACAACGAAAACAAAAAGAGAATGCAAATGTGATGTTCAATCAATTGGGTAGTCGTTCAATTGTTTGCGCTGTGAAATCAAAAAAATAAAATGAAAATGTGTTGTTCAATCAATTGAATGACAATCGTTCAATTGTTTGCACAACGAAAACAAAAAGAAAACAAAAATGTGTTGTTTAATCAATTGAATGGTAAGTGTTCAGTTGTTTGAACAACGGAATCAAAAAAAGAAAATGAAAATGTGTTGTTCAATCAATTGAACGACAATCGTTCAATTGTTTGCACAGCGAAAACAAAAAGAAAATGAAAATGTGATATTGAATCAATTGAACAGTAGGTATTCAATTGTTTGAACAACGAAATCAAATAAAAACGAAATGTAATGTTCAATCAATTGAACGATAGACATTCAATTGTTTGAACAATAAAAACAAATGAAAATAAATTGTGATGTTGAATCAATTGAACGATAGGCATTCAATTGTTTGAACAATGAAAAAAAAAACAAAAAGAGGAAAAAAATTCCAAACTTTATGAAACTTCCCTAAAAATTAATATTTACATGGTAATGCCAAATCTCAATTAAAAATGATATGTACATTATTTATAATTTCTCAAGCAATTACAATTTTTCGAAGGAAAAGCTATTGGGTCCTCATTCCCTGCAGCTAAAATTTGCATGGAGGAGTCCTTGCATACTTGATCACAGAAAGACTCGGTAAGCGGTTGATGATAGAGGCACACACGATGCCCATTTACCTTAAAAGAATTGTCGGATCTGTCGATGGTGGTCAAGGTAAGAGTACCATTATTATGCACTTCTTGAATCTCATAAGTGCTGAGCCATCTTGTTTGTAACTTGCCTAGGAAGTCCTAGAATCTGGAATCATACAGACGTGCCCAATCCCCTTTTTGAAACGTTTTCTTCTTGATAAGGCTATCATGCCATTTTTCCCTTTGCTATTGAATTATTGCAGTTCATTGCAAAGCAAGCAGTTGAGCCTCATCTAGTTCATTGATCAGCCAAAGTCGCATGGTTTGGGCTTCTGTTAAATCCAGCCCTACTTCCTATGCCGTTCTTAGAGTCTTTATTTCGAATTCGATTGGAAAAATTGATTCTTTACTGAACACAAGCTGGTGTCAAGAGTATCTATTAGTATTCCTCCAAGTTGTACGATAGGCCCACAAGGCCTCTGGAAATCTAGCAACGTTATCTCACCAGTGTGTGGAGACTGTCTTCGTCAGAATCACTTCTATAACCTTATTGGTGCTTTCGACTTGCTCGTTCGCCTGCGGGTGATACAAAGAAGTGATCCTGTGCGTAATATGATGGTTTCTGAGAGTGGTAGTAATCCTTTTCCCTGTGAATTGCTTTCCCCCATCTGTGATCACTTCTTGCAATAATCCATACCATACAAATAGCCCAAAAAGGAATTTAATCACTACTTCCTTTGTGGCTCTTGGTAAATCTACTATTTCTACCCATTTTGTTACATAATCGGTGGTTACCAGTATGTAGGCCTTCTAATTGGATGGTGGATGGAATAAACCCACGAAGTCCCATTCCCAATGCTCAAAGGGCTCTATGACTAATTGGGGTTGTAGAGGCATTTCATCAAAATGGCCAGGTCGGCCCATTCTTTGGAAACTATCGCAGGCCTGTGCATATTTCTTAGCATCCTTAAAAATAGTGGGCCAATAATAGCCCATTTGTAGTACCTTATGTCCTGTCCTTTGATCTGTGAAATGTCCCCCAAAAGGCTTGTCATGGCAAGCCTTCAGAATGTCATGGATCTCATCCTCACAGATACATCTACGTATACACATGTCGGCCCCTGTATGAAAAAGATATACGCTTATCCAAGAGAACTGGGCGCTGCATTGAACGATCATTTTTCTTTCCCTTGTCGTCAAATGTTTAGGTAGCTTCCCCACTACTAGATAATTTGCCACATATGTGTACCATGGCCTCTTGGCTACCACGTAAAATGGATGTTCATCCAGAAATTGGTCATCTACCACCAGTGGATAATTCACCTTCGGGATTCGAGATAGAAAATCAGCAACTGGGTTTCCTTCCCCGGATGATATTTAATGGTAATGTCGAACTCCTGCAAAAGCAATAGCCACCGTGTTACTCGATGATTTGTGATAGGTTTATTAGCTAAATACTAAATGGTAGAGTGATCAGCGTACAAAAAGACTTGGTAGTCGGTTATATAGTGTCTAAATTTGTTTATTGCATAAATAACAATTAAGAATTCTTTTTCTATCACTGTATAATTAAATTATGCAAAAGTGATATTTTTTCTAATATAATATATAGCATAAGGTTTCTTGTCCTCCTCCTGGATGAGGAAAATGCCTATAGCTACATCTGATGCGTCCATGGAGATGTGGAAAGGCAACTCCCAGTATGGTCCACGTAATACTGGTGCTGTTGAGACTAGTTTCTTTAAATCTGCAAAAGTTGTGTCACACTTTTCAGACCAATTGAAATCAACATTTACAGTTAGAGCATATAAGGGTGCATCAATCTATGATTTTTTTAATAAACCTATGATAATAACTTGCATATCCCAAGAAGCTGCATACCTCTGTTTGAGTGTAGGGTGTAGGTACTAGGCAGTAAAAGAATTACCTTTATTTTTGATGGATCTAGATGTATTCTTGCTACAGAGATATAATGTCCCATGATCACGCCCTCGGTCATAATCATGTGACACTTGACATTGCTTAAACATAACTTGGTATCAATGCATCATTCTATGAACTTTTCTAGCATTTGCAATGCTTGATCGAAGTCATCCTCATATGGAGTAAAGTCATCCATATATACCTCAAGTCCTTCATTTATTAGATCAACAAATAAGTTGAGTATAGCTCTTTAGAACGTGGCTGGGGCATTACACAAGCCAAATGGAAATACCCTGTATGCGAATGTGCCCTAGGGACAGGTGAAGGTTGTTTTATCCTAGTCTTCAGGGGCAATCTGAATTTGATTGTAGCCACTGAAATCGCCTAAAAAGGAGAAGAACTGCTTCCTTGCCAATATATCGAGGACCTGATCAATGAATGGGAGGGGGAAGTGATCTTTCTGTGTTTCCTTGTTCAACTCCCAATAGTCTACACAAATACGCCACTTCCCATTTTTCTTAGGGACGACCACCAATGGAGAGACCCATTTACTGTCCGAGATAGGATAAATAAAGTTTACATCCAACATCTTATGTAATTCCTCTTTCCTAATGTCTTTGAGGTGTGGGTTCAACCTCTAGTGAGGCTACCAGATGGGTCGAGAATCCTTCTCTATATAGATTTGGTGTGTACATAGTTTTGGGTATATCCCTTTAATATCAGGATAATCCGAGGAAAAATCCCCTTTATTTTTCTATAAGACTTGGATAAGCTTCTGCTGATGTTCACTATCTAGACTGCCATTAATATTTAGAACTTTTCTTGCATCGATCTCAATTGGTTTTCTGTTATGAACAATATCGTTTGAATATGTTGGTCATCTGTATCCTTTAGAGGATCTTCCATGACCTCGTTATCAAGGATTGCTTTCAACATCTGACATTGTACATTACTCACATTAGCTGGTTGATTAATGAAATTATGATAATGTCATCCTCAGTCTGACCTTTAAATTCCAGTGCCTCTGCTACAGTGAGTGGTGAACGGATGCTCTCTTCCAGGTATGCTGGTGGTTGCTTACATATTTTTACAATGGGCAAACTTGATCTGGCAGGAGGATATAACACAAGATTTTTTACAGCATCCCCCTTTGTAACAGTCATGCTGCCTTCTTGGAAGCCAATATATGCATCAATGGTTTCCAGCCAAGGTTAGCCCAGAATCAGAGGATGCCCATCCAACCGACTTCTTGGGTTTAAAACTAGAAAATCTAATTGATATTCCCATGAGTCAACAGAAACTGTGATATCTTGTAAAGTACCTTTTGGTCTTACCATCAATCGGTTAGCAAGTTATAATAGAGTGGTGGTTGGTTCCAGGGCTTTAATACCAAGTGCTTGACAAGTTTTTATTGTTAATATATTAATGGCCGCTCCTAGATCGACTAGTATATTTGGAAAGGAGAGGCCATATATCTGAACTGTTACTATGGGGTTTCCAGGATCTTTGTACTTTATTGGAGTTTCCTCCCCCAAGAGTAAAGTGGATAAGGTTCCTATAACATGGATAGTGGGTGAGGTTTTTACCTTCCTTGCAGGCTTCCTTACAAAAAATTCTTTGATTGTTTTGGCATAGATGGGAATGTCTTGAATGGCCTGGAGGAGAGGGATCTTAATACACAAATTTTTAGTTCCCCTACAAGATCGAAATCAGGGTAGGCGATTGGTTTGGGTATCATTAGTCTTTCTAGGAACAGAGGAGAAATGACTATAAGTTTTGCAGGGTCATCATGCTGATCTGTCCCTTCCCCTTGCTTTGGTTCAGTATTATTTATAGGTGGTGGAATATGTACAGGTGGAATTACACTTTCAATTGAAGGTTGGCCCCTAGTTTCCTCAGGGGTGATGACACGCCCTGACCTCAATCTGAGCTCATTACATTCTTTCTGCTCAATCTCATACTCTGGGTTTTTAATAATATGTACCAATTGGATTGGTCTATTATTAGGATTTGGGTTCAGCAGAGATGGTAACTGCGGGCACAGAAGAGGTTGAGAATTATGCTGTAATGTATACGAAGCTAATACTGTAGGTTGAGGTTGAGGGCCTATCCCAAGAATTGATAGTTCATCTCGTCCCAAGAATTGATAGTTCATCCACCTAGAACCATAAACCATCTTAAAGTTGTTCCTTTCATAGTGGAAGGGAATATTTTTAGCTTTTAGGGGTTGGTGATATAGTCATTCCCTCTACATAGGACATCAAACTTAAACAGGAAAGCATCAGGATCCTCTGTGATCATCCAATGGAAATTTGGGATGCCCTGCAGAGGAATATCCTTCATGGGAGCATTGGCCACTTGGTCGACTATGGGGTACTCTAATGTCTAGGTTTGACCTTGGGGTGGCTGAACTGCCATTTGGTCAAATATGTGCCAATAATCTTTGGGGACTTCAAGGGGTGCTTCTTGAGTAAGCAGAGAGTTAGCAACTCGATCTGGCTTTGCAACACTACCTAGGTCGGGATCTTAGGAGATCCTTGTTCAGACAGCTGTGGTTCTGCCTTAGCAGCCCCACTAGTTTCTCCTTTTCCTTCTCTTAAGTTACAATATTTTCCCTCTCGTAGAGGATCAGAATGTAAACTTATTGTAGCTTGAAGGTTCTATTTTGATCCTCCTACTTGGATTTGAATCTCAGCATAAGTTGTAGATGGTGAGTTTGTTGCTTGAGGGATAACAGTAGAACTTTTTCCAAGTATAGCTTGGAATCGTGCTGACGCTTGAGACTCTGCTCTTCTTACAATTTCATCTATAAAGGTCGTTCTCCAAAGGTTCATTGATCCTTTGGGTTTTGTGGGTTCTGGTGGAGGATTCTACTCTTTTTCTATTTTTCTATTCCTAGTCATTCAGAAAAACAAATTCCTATTTAACCTCTAAGATTTTTTTGAAAAGAGGGTAGGTAAGAAAGCACTTTACTTGCTAGGCACACATGTTCTTACCTTCCATTTTTAAAACCAAATTCTTTCACAACAAAAATAAAAACAATCACTTGAAACACTCTCCCCAGCAACGACGCCAAAATGTTGGCTCACTAAGATGTCTCTTTACAGGCAATCTCAATCCCTACATTAGTTGTCAACCTGAAGTAAGTCTTTTTATCTCAAGAGTGTCAACAAAATATATGAAATGAATCTAGAGGTTATCTAATGATGAATTGTTGCAATCACTAATGACTAATCCTTCAATTCAATCCACACAATTCTGGAAAGAACTAACTATGGAAGAAATACTCTTAACGCACTCTACAATTCTATACAACTTGTTCCGAAATCAATTGAAACTGAATACAAATAAGAATCACACTTGGGATTCTTCAGATGGACTTAAGGCTAACTCACTCAATCAAGGAAAGAAACCATAACTATTGAACATCATTGTTATTTGATAGCAATCCAAATTAACCAGCAATCTCAATTGAACATCAAATAGTAATTGAAGAACAAACAACAATTGAATGGAAAATGGTAATTGAACAACAAGAACACATATAACAATAAAGGATTTCTAAATAGAAAATGATCTATATTGCAATCCATGGAGATTAATTAGAATTATCTCTAGGATCTATGATAACATCACTCGAAATGAACAACAATCTGCTATTAACTCTCATTCACTCATTCCAATCAAATAATTACTTCAGTATGTCACACGTCTTTACTCTGAATCTAATTGAACTGTAGTATGAATCAATATCACAAATATTTATGATAAACAAAATAACCAATGACTCAACATTACTCAAATAGAAAAGACTAAAAAGAAAGACTATAACACAAGGAAGCAATAGAACTTCTCGTGACCAGGCCTAGAGTCACCAGAAGCCTTTGCTCAATAAGAACTCAGAATATGAATATGTATCAAACACAACCTTCTTTCGTTAATGTTAGGAACAACTTACAAAGTCACTGAGATAACAACGTATATGTTTTAAAAAAGAATAATTACAGATTATCAAAATTTGAACTATCTCTAATTGCCTTTCGGCCCTATATATAACATAAAAGAATAACTAGATAAAAGTGAATCCTCAGGATCAGGGGATCTTGAGGATTTCATAATACATAATCTGATCATGTGATAAAATAGCATTGTTCAGGATGATCTCCCACTGCCTTGTCTGCCAAAGACGCTATCGTTTTCCCTTTTATGGCCTCTTGCTGTTCTTTCAACTGAACGGATTTTTCATAGTCCGCATCATCTGTACACAAAGATAGGAAAAAATCAATTTCTTGTGCTATATTCCCCTATTTTGTCACCAAATGATTTCATCCAATTTTCGCTGATATTTTCCTTATTTTAATCTATAAACAGAGATAATTGTATAAGGATGAATATTAAATAAAGCATTTTACAAAGAGAAATCATACCTTTTTCCTAACCCAACAGTTACAGTTGTGATAGAAAATACACTAAAGGTCATAAGTGTGCTGAGAAGAAATTAATTTACATAGATTGTGAAGAGGAGGAAGAAAAGGAACAAGAAATTTCAAAAGAAAAGGATATACGTCAAGAACCAACCCTAGAGAAAGAAGAAACAAATCCAACCATATCTTGTATTGCATTATCAGTAATTACCACTCCATGAACTCTCAAGATAGGAGGACATACCAAGAAGAAAAAAGTAATAGTGTTGATTGATTCGGGTAGTCCCCATAATTCAATTCATTATAAGAAAGACAAGGAATTGAATTTCTTCCTATATCTAGCACCAGAGTTTCAAGTGATGGTTGAAAATGGAGTAACCATAAAATTCCTCTCAAAAGTACCATAATATGAAGCTAAAAATGGGAGAATGTGTGTTGAATAGTCCAATAATTTCCATTGCAATGGGTGGAGTTGATGTTGTATTAGGAGTCCAATGGTTACAATATTTGGGTACGATAACTTTTAATTTTCAAGAGCTTTCTTGAAATGTTTTTCAGAAGGAAAGGAATTTGAATTAAGGGGTATCAAAGGGAAACCATGAAATATAATTAGCTCTAATGGCATACCACATCTTTTAAATAGAGAAAAATGGGGCGTAATTGCATAATTATGTTCACTAGAGGTTCAAACATCAAAATCATCTATTTCTCGAGCTCTCCAAAAAGTATTAGACAATCATTCTAAGGTTCAAGCAGTGGAATATCACATTGAGCATCAACAACAAGTTCTCCAAATATTAAAGGCTAACCTCACTTTGGCGCATAATAGAATGAAACAATAGGCAGATCAACATCGCAGTGAAAGAAGTTTTGATATAGGTGACTAGGTATTTTTACGGCTACAATCATAAAAACAAATGTCCCTCAAGCAAGCTAAGAAGGATAATAAATTATCACCAACGTATTATGGTTCTTACAAGGTGTTTCAAAAGATTGGTACTATGGCATACAAATTGGAGCTTCCTGCATCTTCCCGAGTGCACCTAGTTTTCCATGTTTCATGCTTAAAGAAGGCTACAGGTGATAAGCTCCCAGTTCAAACAATATTTCCAGAACTTGACGAGGAAGGAAAAATCATATTGGAACCTGAAGAAGTCATAGAAACAAGAACTCGATGGCTACGAAATCAATTAATTTCAGAGTATCTCATCAAGTGGAAGAACTTACTCACTGAAGATTCCACATGAGAGGATGAGAATTTTATACAGAAGCATCTAGAACTACTCAAGCATTGAGGAAAACAATTTTTTAGATAGGGGCATGTTAGGTCCCTATAATACTAGTGTTTCCCTCATTTTTTTTATCAGTGTAGCCCCCTTATTGTTATTTTTATGCTCATGTAGTCCTCATATTGTTATTATTGTGCCCCTTAGAATCCTACTATTGTTATTGTTGTGCCCTTACATTATTATTGTCATGTTGGATTTGATTATATTGTGACCCCTTAGACTCCTATATATAGAAAGGAGGTGTTAGGCCCCTATACTACTAGTGTAACCCTTATTGTTATTAGTACAACCCACTTATTATATTGATGTACCCACATAGTGCCCATATTGTTACTATTGTACCCCATATAAGCCCACTAATGTTACTATTGTGGCTTAATATTATTATTGTTAGGTCGGCTAGGTTATATTGTGACTCCTTAGACTCCTATATATAGAAAGGAGGTTTTGTCATTTGAATCATCCAAGAATTGTTCATTTATGTAATGTAAAGGAGGTTGCCCCCTCGAAGAGGCTGAATTCTAAGGCGTTGATCTATCTTTTCTATCTTTTTTGAGCTGGTTTCATAACAGGAGGTTTTATCATTTGAATCATCCACGAATTGTTGATTTGTGTAATGTAAAGGAGGTTTCCCCCTCGAAGAGGCTAATTTTGAAGTCGTTGCTATATCTCTTCTTCTATTTTGTGAAATGGTTGCATAACATAACTTTTAATGGTGTGGATGAGTTCAAGTGCTACCATAATCCCATCGGGGATTTGTCATCCTTCCACATAGCCAGACTATTCTTTATAGAAGAGAGAAGGCAAAAAGTTCTTCAATGTGATAAAGATGATCTTTGAGAGGATCTTATATACCACATTATAGAGAAATATGGGTTTGAATCAAGTTGTATATATGGTTTGAGTTCATTTAAGAGCTAGAGTGAAGAATGTGGCATTCAACACAGGGAGGATTGAAATCCCAACTTGGAAGAAATCCTAGCAATGCTTAGAGGAGATAAGAGGTAAAACCATCCAGCCCCGAGGCCTTATTTTTTAGGAGACTCATCATAGCCTCTTCGACCTCTCGAAGGGCGATTTTCCGCATTAGAGTGGCATTATGATATTCAATAATAATTTTTTATATATGCGCCACTATTTTCCATATTTCTTGCATTCTGTTGGGGGATGGTTCCTTGAGAAGATTTCCATATAAGGAGGTCAAGTCTTGTTAGAAAATTATATATTATAGAGAAATGGAACACATAAAATATTGCAGAAACACAGACACAAAAAATGCATAAAACAAGAGAGACATAGATATACATGGTTCACCTAATTTAGGCTATGCCCACTGAGAAACAACTAGTTCTTCCTTTATATTATCCAACAAAATGAAGAGGTACAACCTAAAATAGATCCGCTGTAATTTCCTCGTCGCTCTCACACAATCTCCTCTCTCTTTCTCGTTCAGAATAATAATACGCAACGCAATACAATTCCCTAAATTAAACATAACTTCTCTCGTCAGATCACCTACCTAATTAATGGCCCATATTGACTACAGAATTACAATATTTTACAAGGCAAGTTTACACCTATTTTTAGCTTCAAGGGAACTTCCCCCGAATCCCCTCCAGGAGGGGCTCATAAAATCGTCGTCGCTCCCCTGACAATGATTAAACGAGTGATGTTGCTGCTCCATTTGGAACTAGGGTTCAATGCAGTGAAACCTCTAAATAAAGAACATAATCAAGCTCCACGCCCAACAACTCCTTTTCAATATCCCTATGATCTAAGAGACGTCATCCCACCGAGTTGGTGAGTTAAAAGATATTATTATGATGCATATGCTACAACATCGATTTGTATAAGAAGAAACAATTATTTTCACCACCTTTCAACCAAAATATTCTGGGGTTTTATCTGCATAGAGTCTCCTCCTACTTTCTTCTACCTTCCAACTTAATGAGGACTTCACCTTCTTTCTTACCCAATTACTCTATATGCCCTTCAATAATTATTTTTGTTGAATATTTTGCCTCCAATTATTACTTTTCTTCAAAGATGTTTCCAAAATCCTTAAATTCCATTTTTTTATGAGTCCCTTAAGTTTTTTTTAGTTTTTGCTAGAAATTGAACATTGGAGGGACTTAGAACTTCCATTTCCAACCAACACTGCTTCATTTTCTCTAAAAGGTTGCATTAGTGAACCACAATATTATGAGTATGAAAGGACTATTCCTTAGGGCTTCCTTTATATCTATCTCCAATGAGATTGACTAATGATTAGAACCTGCACACAAGAGAATAGACGCTTCTAAAAATAGATATTTTTCTATAAGAGATTTTGAGATTAAAAAGTTGTTCAACCTACTAGATATTTGGTGCTTACCAATTCTTCCAGGAATAAAGGCCATTAATAGTGTCCACTTCTGCGGGCTACATACTATGAATTGTTTTATAAATATTGAGCCTCTACATCTAATATTATGACACCTCAATTTTTTTTGTTGAAGCAAGAGTCTAACCTTCCTTTTTTATTAATTCAAAAGAAAAGTTACATAGTATACAAAAACCTGTCCATTTACAAGAACTCCAGAACAAAGGTAACCCATGAGAAACATACTCAGAAGGGCTACAGGAACCCCCAACCACTAGGGAAGTTTCGGAAAAATCATGCCCCCCGGAGTCGACCAACGACAACAGTCACCCCCGACCATGCTATGTAAGTAAAGATCGAAATAGGAAAAGACGCGCCAATAGGATGAGTGGAAATGATCCGCCTAGCCCCAAAAAACAACACTTACGATCCTAACCGTCGATCCAGGCTACTGGATCCAACGGCCAGGAGCCATTTTATGCAGCCTGACCCGATCGAACAATAATGTGCGATGGAGGGTGGTATCCAAATCTTCCACCCTGCCACGTGTGATCATATTAAAGTCCCCACCAATGATAAAGTTTCCATCTGGGTGTAATTTTGCAGCATCAGTGGATTGTTGAGGAAGTGAGTTTTTCCTCCTTGTAAGTGTGGCTTGTATTGCACCACTAGGAAACTAATCTCCTTGGATCCTACTAGTTGAATTCCCACTGACTGGAATTCCTCCTTTTGATGTGTTCTACAACCCACTTCACAAGGTTGTAGTAAGGAAACAGAAGAAAAGGAGGAGGGTAGAGACACCCGAGATCCCATATGGGAATGAGCCGATGGACATAGTCTCGAAGGATATTCCTTCCAATCTAGCTGAAAATTTGATCAGACTGTCACAGTTTAAAGGGGCATATGCAACTACCACCATGGATAAAGCTACAAATATATCTATTTTGTTAAGGGAAAAGGACGAGAAGATAGCACAGCTTGAGCAACAATTGCAAGCTGGAAAAGAAAATGTGAACCAGCAAGCTGGTGAACAAATCGCTCAATTGCATCAGAATATGGAAGTGTTAAAGATAAGCCATGAAGCAGACATTTCTTTGAAGAACATGCAAGTTCATGAATTGCACGAAGCTATGGAAAAATATGAAGATGTCCCTATTGTCGATGAATTCATCAAAGAGGCACTAGTGTTAGATTCCCTCCTATTAAAACAGTAAGAGCAATTTTTCCAAAGAATGTCACATATCACTTCTTATCTGATCACCAGTGATTAGTTAATTGATAAAGCGATTGACCAAAGAACTGAATTTAACGATCTAAATACAAGGATCTCAGAGTTAATTGAATGGAAAGAAACAAAAGAAGGAAGGAGAGCTAATCTACCCAATACTGAGGAGATAGGTAAGGACATTTTATTCACGGATTGGGATGCACGGATAAGGAAAGCTGAATTAGCAGTGGCAAGAGCAACAGGGATGTCAAAGAACATAGTAAAATCAGTAAACCACACTTTGCATGCCACCAACCTGGTGAAAGAAGGTAACTCGAAAATACTGCCAAACTTAAATGACTTGCATAAAAGCTAGAAGGAAAGAGCGGAAATCCAAAGAGAAGCAATCACAAAGTTAGCAAAGATGGCCTAGGAGGCATATTGGCAATACCTTGTCAAGCCCCACAACCAAATCATGACCCTCAACTGCTCACTCCATTCAACTCAACGGAGGATTCCACCTCTCACAAATGTTATTTTTGCAGCACAGGTTAGAACACAGTTTGGGGCACCTCCTCAAGTGAAACAGATGGCTGATATATGTGATTTAAAAGAGAAGCTGACAGAAGTAAAGTCACCATTATAACCTCTGCTCATCAAGTTACTTTTATTTTTAGAGTTAGTTGACTAGTTAAGAGGAAGGTTGTTTGAACCTCCTAAAATTTTTGTATAATCTACTTTTGAACATTAGTTAGAATAGTATATATACCCTTCTCATGCATTTAGAGAAGGGTCCATAATTTTAGCAAAATTTTTTTTCAAAGAATGCACTTCTATAAGTTTTTGAATGCCTTGATGAAATTATGGAACATGGTAGTTTCTTTTAAATATCAGACTACTTTCCTTTGTTGATGCACTATTGTATACTTGGAAGATAATTTGATCTAAAGAAAGGAGTTGATCTATGTCATTAGTCAAATGAGAAGAACTTCACACATATGGTACTTATATCTTGTATGATTAGTTATGTTTTTGTTTAATTAGTGATAACACTTCATCTTCATGAATTGTATATGAGACATGTTCTTTTTGTTATGCATTAATTGCACTACTATATGATCCCTAGCTGAAATTGTTTATTTTCATATATAATCATGAGACATATGCGATATAGTTTACACATTTCTTTAACTAACTATTTAGTCAAAGAAATTATCTTTACACATTATCACCTCTGTTTAATCTGTGATTGATCTTTATTACCCCATGTCAAACAAATATCTTTTTAGATCTCATATCACACAGAATACCTGGGTTTATATTAGATTAAGCTAGCTAGGGATTTGCATGATAGAGTAGGCCATTTAGTTATGACTATCCTTACTACAATCGCTTGAAAACCACCCATTCTCATTTTAAAACCCACACTAGGAAACTGGTCCCATCATCCCTAGTTGGAGCCTCCACTTCAAACAGAAAAGGAGATGTCTTTAAGGTCTAGGTTGTTATATACCTAGGGGGGGTAATATGGGGTACAAAGGGAGGTACCCAAGGTAATAATGTAATAATGGGATGGGCCATAGTAATAAATAAGGTGGTTAACCCATATCATGTAAGGGACCACAAGTAGTTAGTAATAATGTAATGGGTCCATGGTATTAGTGGATGGTATGAGGGATCCATGGTATTGCATGTATGAGGCCTATATAGAGGCTAGAGACTCCACATGGAGGGTGTCAAGGAATTGTGTCAATAAATAGTGTCAAGGATTATTGTATGAACAAGCATATGGCTTATGGAGTGTTCTCATTCCTTAAGGAGTGAATGTATGGTGTGACCCTACCCTAAGGGTTTGATCAATAAAGAATCATTTCATATTATTTCTGGGTTTATTTTTATTGTCTTGTATTTTCATATCATATCTATAATATTTCCGGGTTAGATCTATAACAAGTGGTATTAGAGCACTTTCTTGGGCAAAAAAAGTGGAGAATTGTTTTTACTTTTTGCAGGATTTCGGGGGCGTCGAGTTTATAGATTAGATATGTATGTTTTGGTGCAAGATCTGCAAAATCTAATTGCATATCTGGATTCTATGTGAAAAAATACCCGATTTCAAAAAAAAAAATTGGCTGAATCGGAGTCTGAATGAAGGAGATATCGCTGATTTAAAAATCAGTGGGGTTGCAGATAATTTTTCAGGGCAGCGAGTTTGTGGCGCAGATCTGGATGTCCTGGTGCAAGATATGCAAAACCTAATTGTAGATCTGGATTCGTTGTGAAAAAATAACCAATTTAAAAAAAAAATCAGTTGAATCGGAGCCCGAATGAGGGAGATATCGCTGATTTAAAAGCAGCTCTTTTTTGCAGAAATTTTGGTGACGGCGAAAGAGTTGCAACGCAGATATGAAATTCTAGTGCCTGGATCAGAATTTCTATCACATGGGCAAATGCAGAATGGTTGTTCCATTTCCAAAAATAGGTCATAATAGGGATTCTGAGCAATATTGACTAAATTGTGACAATTTCAAATTTTCACCAATTTTTTGTGGTGGATCAGAGTTTGAGGGACTTGTATAAATTTGATGGCTCTCATCCAGCCAAATGGCTAGTACAAATGGAGAAATGTTTTAGTTTGAATTACATCATGGATGATGAGATTCGGCTGATAATGGGACAAATGTACTTGGACAATGAAAGACGACAATGGTGGCAAGGGCATCAACGTGGCTATGGAAGGTTCTTGACTTGGGACGCCTTCAAAAAAGCTCTTATGGACCACTTTGACTATATAATTCTTGTGGATAAGCTCACATAGACAGACACACAACCTAGCAAAGATTTTATTTTTACAGGAAAGAAGGAAACCAAGGAACGTAAAGGGTTATTTTATGCTAGTATCTCCTTATTACAGGTTCATGGATTGATTCAAAAAGAGAAGATCATTGTTTTTATAAATCCTAGTTGCAAGCATAATTTTATCAATGTTAATTTCGCAAAAAAAATTCAAGTTCCCGTAAAACACATTGAAAACACATATGTGGATGATGAGGATGTCCAAATGTATAAGGATTTGAAGATATCTATGGATAAGTATGTGTTGCATGGTGATTTTTATACTTCAGAGATAGATAATATGGATGTTGTTTTGGGATACCCGTGGATGGAATCAGTGGGTACTATAAATATTAATGTGCAGAAGAAATTCCTGAAGCTCTGGTATGAAAAGAAGAAAATTACATTACAGGATATTTCCATCAATAAACAGGTAGAGTCCACGGAGGTTGACACAGAAGATGTTCCAGGGACTCACATATAAGATGATGAGCCTTTGATGATCGACAATCAAACACAAACAGGGGCTAAATCAGAAAAGGTTACAGGTACATCAGATGAGGGCGCAGTGGTTGAAGTCATATTGGAAAAGAAGACATCACAACAGGCACCACAGCAGGGAATTAAAGAAAAAGACATCGTGGGTTAAAACTTCACAATCATCACCACATCACCCCGCAAGACAACCACCAAGATGGAAACCAAGTAGTCACAAGGACAAAACCCCCGTATGATGGATAGCGAGGAGCGAAGATCCACCTACTACACATCAAAACAGAAGAGCTTGCCACGGTCAACTTCCATATCAAGTGAGCGAGGCACCAACGAGATCGAGGGTTCACCTTTCTCTTGGATGGCTAGATGCACGTGCATGGTACCAGTGGACTACTCTTTTGAGTAGATCTTATTATTTGTGTTCTTCCCATGTTTCGGGGACGAAACATGCTAAGGGGGGTAGAATGTTATATACCTAGGGGGGATAATATGGGGTACCAAGGGAGGTACCCAGTAATAATGTAATAATGGGATGGGCCATAGTAATAAATAAGGTGGTTAACCCATATCATGTAAGGGAACACAAGTAGTTAGTAATAATGTAATGGGCCCATGGTATTAGTGGATGGTATGAGGGAACCATGGTAATGATCCAGGGTATTGTATGTATGAGGCCTATATAGAGGCTAGAGACTCCACATGGAGGACGTCAAGGAATATTGTCAAGGATTATTGTATGTATAGGCATATGGCTTGTGGAGTGTTCTCCCTCCTTAAGGAGTGAATGTATGGTGTGACCCTACCCTAAGGGTTTGATCAATAAATAATCATTTCATATTATTTCTGGGTTTATTTGCATTGTCTTATATTTTCATATCATATCTATAATATTTCCGGGTTAGATCTATAACATAGGTCGGGTGGTTATCCCCCATGTTGGAGCAGTGTAAATCTAAGGCTTCAACATTTTGGCAATAGAGGGGGGGCCATCTGACTATGAATGCCATACAAACCTAAATATCAATCGAAAAACATTCATAAGAGTCAAAACCCCTCCACAACTTCTACAGCTTCTAGATCTCATTCAAAATCTCTAGATTAGAAATATGAAGTTGTAGAAACATCTTCCTCATCTCCTGAAGTATTAAGACAACCACCTCCTTCAGATTACACTCCCGAGTCTCCTAAAGTTCACTCTTTGATACAGAAATTGGAACAAATATCCATTTCTACCAAGAAACCAGAGAGGCCCAAAGCTTCTAAAGAAAGTGTCACTTCCTTATTACGAGAAACTGGTGTATTAACCAGATTACAAAGTGAAAATCTTGGAGTAACTCCTTTTAGGTTTCCCATTCCTTCACAACATAAGAAAGTTATCACATCAAGATCTGAATTGGATACCAGTGAGATCACTTCACCTTTCCATCCATTCACTTCTCCATTCACTTCTACTCAATCCACCTCTTCTCAACAATCCACTTCTTCAACTAGTACTGCTACTAGTAGTACTAACCCAATAGTAAGTTCTTCACCATATATACCTACTTATGGACCGACCTTCCCATCTTCCTAGTCCCTAACTCAAGTTATGGCCAATCAACCTTCTCAACCTTGGACAAATCCTGGTGTTGTTTTGGTTTCCAATCTAAATGCTTTCCCAACAAACCCAGAAAAATGGTTACCTAAGTACAATCTTGATGATGATCTTACTGCTGAAGAACATCTAAATAAATTTATGCTAGACATGTACCTTAATGGAGTTGCACATGAAGATGTTGTAATTAGACTGTTTCCTTATAATTTCCAAGGATCTATTGGATCTTGGTATTTTTCCATTCCAGTAGGCTCAATAAGAGAATGGGATACTTTTCAAGAAATATTTCTTGCAAAATTTGGTGATGATAAGACTATAGCATCCTTAATCAATGATATTTACAACTTAAAAGCAAATTCATATGAAAAGATTAAAGATTTCAACTCCAGATTTAACAAGTAACTAGACAAAATCCCAACTACCTCAAAACCTGCAGTAGATGTACAAATAGAATGGTACATATCCTCCCATCCTTCTAATATTGCAATTTTCGTAGATAGAGCCAATAAGACCACCCTTGTAGAAAACATGAAGGAAGCTCTGTCTGAAGAAATAAGAATTATTGCCTTAGAAAATAGGTCACAAACAGATGAAATAAAATCAAAGAAAGTAACATTTGAGCATGATTCAAAAAAGAAAACTCCAAAGGACCCTTTCAACCTTGAAAGCCTTCAAAAAGTGTTGAAAACCATGTCCAATGAAATGGTCGAAATCAAGAAATAGGTTGTAGAATCATCTGCTCCCAAGAGACCTTTTCTCTCATTTAAAATAAATCCTTCTTCTACCTCTTAGCCACCAAATACTATTTCTAATGCTGAATCTGATCTAGAAATAGAAGAAGACTTGCCAACTGAAGAGGAAGCAAAAGATATGCAAATAACTACAATAAGTAAAAACTCTCCTGATATGTCTACAACAATTCAGAAACAGAAAACTATTACTCCTGTAAAGGAGAAGACAATAAGTAAGAAATCTAAGACTACTCAAACTGATCATATTCCACTAGATCCTCCAACTACTTCCAAAACGTTAGTGATCTCAGATATAGTAGAATATAACATAGTCGAAGATATGAAAAAGACGAGAGAAAATATTTCATTACATGAGCTAACTAAACTCAAACAACAATAAAAAATTCTACTCTGAGAGTTAAAATCAATTCTTGTAGCCACTCTGCCATCCGCCATGGTCACTCAAGCTGCTTAAGATATGGGAAAACGTCCTTCATCTTCAAACAAAGTAAATCCCTCAGATTTACTTTTGATAGGTGATAGGTCTATATATCATACACCTCCATTTCTTCTTACTTATGAGATATTCAACATAAATGTCCATAATTGCCTTGTTGATTCAGGAGCCTCTTCAAATATTATGCCAAGAACTGTGTGCACCAAATTGAATATTACACCTCAAAAATCTATTGCACACATAGTTCAATTGGACAGAACTAAAGTAGAGGTACTTGGAGAAATAACATTAGTTTCAATCAGGCTTTCCTCTAATCCAGAAGTTTCGCAGATAATCGATATTCTAGTGGCTGATATCCCTGAATTTTGTGGTTTAATTTTAAGTAGGTATTGGTCTGAAAAGTTGCACAGATACTTTGCAACTGATTGGTCTCACATGTGGTTGCCACACAATGGTAAACTGAACCAAATCATAGTAGAGCATGAAGAATTCATGAAGTACACTGTCACTAATCTCAAAGGAAGTAATGAACCTATAGCTTTCACTAATAACATTATTGGAAACTACTCGGCTGAGTCATTATTGCGATCCTTTAACGCTAAAAAATCTCCCTTTCTAGATAATGCTGTAATATCTCAGATATAAATTTTTTCACAAACAGATGCTTCCAAGTGTGTAGATGTAGTTGATAAAGTTGTAAATAATTCACTATCCTGGACTCTTTATTTTTATGGTTCCAAGTCTGAACATGGTGCAGGTGCATGATGCATCTTAATTAGCGTGCAAGGAGAGAAAACCATGTTAGCGTGCAGCCTTGGATTTCAATGCATTAACAATACTGCATAATATGAAGCTTTGATTGAAGGGCTGTACAAATCCATTGAACTTAATGTCAAGTATTTGAAAGTGTATGGAGACTCGGAAATAATTATTAAACAGGTAAGAAACACAATCCATTACATGTCTGGGCATCTCAAAGATTATCAATCTTTAGCCCAAATTCTTACTTCTTATTTGACATTTCTTCAGTCCCCAGATTACAAAATCAAAGTTCTGACTTATTTGCCATTGTAGCATCCAGGCTTATACCTTCAGAAAATTTTATTCCAGATAGAATTTCCATAGAGTTAGTTTTCAAACAATCCATTCCTAATAATGTAAAAAATTGGAGAGTATTTAATAATGACGTTGATATAATCGATTTCCTTACATTAGAAGGATCTTATAGGGAAAAAATCATAGATGAACACAAGCATGACTTGTAAATCAACCATCATCAAGATCAAAACCTAATTCTGAAATCTGTTGTCAAAATGAGTTATACTCTGAGATTTCAAGTGGTAAACCTAGGTACAACTGAAAAACCTCAAAATGTCAACCTAGGTCTTGGTTTATCACTCGAAGAATGGATATCATTCATCAAGTTGTTGAAAACATATAAGAGTGTCTTTCCTTAGGATTATTTAGATCTCAAGACCTATGATTCCTATGTAATTCAACATACTATACCAATGACTTCCAATGAGAAACCAGTTCAATAGAAGTTGAGGAAGATTCATCCAAACCTTGAAAGTCAAATCAAATATGAGTTGAAAAAACTTCTAAAAGAAAAGATAATCTTTCCTGTTAGAAACTCAAAATGGGTATTAAATATGGTTCCTGTGAGGAAAAAGAATGGCGATATTAGGATTTGTGTTGATTTCAGAAACTTGAATAGAGCTTGTCAAAAGGATAACTTTCCTTTGCCTACCATTGAGAAAATATTGCAATCAGTTGCACGTTCTAAGTTAATGTCTTTTCTAGATGGATTTTCAAGATATAATCAGATCCTTGTACATCCAGATGATAGGTTAAATACAACATTCATGACCAAGTGGGGAACATATGCTTATCAGAAGATGCCTTTTGGACTTATCAATGAAGGTGCTACATTCCAACGTGCCATGGATATTGCTTTTAAAGGTCTAAAGAATAAATCAGTTGTTATTTACCTATATGACATCACAATCTACTCTAACAATAGAAAAAATCATTTGAATGACCTAAAGCATATCTTTGAAAGATGCAAGAAATATGGCATTTCTTTGATCCTGATAGAATCCAAGAAATTGAAAAGATTCCTCTCCCACATAACAAAAAGACCATGCAATCATTCCTAGGCCAGATCAATTTTGTAAAAAGATTTGTTCCAGATTTCTCACAGATTGTTTTACCCCTTCAATCAATGATAAGAAAAAATGCAGTCTTCAAATGGGGTAAAAATGAAAGAGAGTCATTTGAGTTAATAAAAAAAATCCATCATCAATGCTCCTTCTTTAACCACTCCAAACTTTATCAAACCTTTTGTGTTATACACTTTTTCATTCGATACATCACATGCAACAATTTTAACACAGCTAAATGATCAAAACATAGAAGCACCTATCTCTTTTTTAGTTCAAATTTACAAGGTGTCGAGTTAAACTACTGAGTTGTTGAGAAACAAGATTTTGCTATCTTTAAAATCTTGAAACATTTCAGACCTTTTCTCCTCAAAACTCATACAAAAATAATAGTACCTTACCCTGCAGTAAAGCAACTATTGATTCAAAGAGAAGTGGGGGAGAAAAGATCTAATTAGGCCACTGCACTTCAAGAATACGATGTAGAAATCCAGCCAGCTAAATTTGTTAGGGGCCAAGGTTTTTGCAGGATGCTAACTGGAGCTTCCCACTTATCAACAAAAGAAGATCAAGGTAATGAAGTACAAATATCAAAGGTAAGCCTCAACGATGCAAAATCATAGTATACTGATTTGAAGTTTTATTTGAAGAATGGATATGCTCCCATGCATCTCAATTCCAAAACAAAACGTGCTTTAAGGTTGAAATCAAATCAATATCAATTCGTTGATGATGTATTATTTAGAAAAAATTATGATTCGGTGTTATTAAGATGCCTTGAGAAACCTGAAGCTGAAAAGGTTATGCAGGAGTTACATGGTGGACCAGATGGAGGTCTTTTTGGATGAGACACCACAGCTCATAAAATCCTACATGCGGGTTATTATTAGCCAACATTATTCAAAGATGCACATGATTATGCAAGAAACTGCAAAACTTATCAAACTGCAATTGGAAGAGAAAAGAAACCAGCATTTCCTTTGCATCTAGTCAATATCCAACAACCATTTGAACAATGGCGATTATATATAATTGGCGAGATTGTCCCTAACTCTTCCAAGTAGCACAAGTACATCCTGACAACTACTGATTATTTCAAGAAATGGGTAGAGGCTATCCCACTAAAGGTATCTAATATAGAAAATATTACATACTTTATTGATCAGTACATAATCACCAAGTTTGGCCTACCCACATCTTTAATGTTTGATAATGCATCTTATTTTTCTGGAAATACTATGGTAGAATTTGTTTTGAAAAGAGGTTTCAAATTGAAGTATTCGACCAACTATTATCCACAAGGTAATGGATTAGCCGAATCGACAAACAAAAATATTATAAGAATCATCAAAAGGACTATAGACCAAAATTATAGGAATTGGCACAAAGTATTGACATTTTCTCTTTGGGCAGATAGAATAACACAGAAGGCCTCAATCAATTCTTCTCATTTTTCTTTAGTTTATGGAAAAGAAGCAATTCTCCCCACAAACATAGCAATCCCATCTCTTGCCCTAGTACAATTTATCAATTAAAATCCTTCCTCTTCTCTTCGAGCAAGACAATTTCATATCCTTAAACTCGAAGAGGAAAGAGAGAAGGCTAAAGCTACCCATTCCCATCATCAGCATTTAGTCAAAGCCTCTTTTGGTACAACCTCTGTTAGTCATAAAAATTTTGAAGTAGGTGATCTAGTTTTGAAATGGGACAAAGCACATGAGGAAAAAGGTAAGCATACCAAGTTCCAAAGACTGTGGCTTGGACCATTCCAAATCATTGAGAAAATTGCTCAATCAAAACTTCTTCTACAATACTTGTTAGGTAAGGTGGATTCCTTGCCCGTTAATGAGCAAATTCTGAAAAAATATTTTTCCTAGAGGACAACCTCTTTTATTTTTGTATCATATTGCCTTTAAGATTCTTAGGAAAATAAACATTAGTATAGTATTTACTCTTGGCTTCCCAAAATAAAATCTCTGATAATGTTTTTATTTTTTGCTTCTATAAGTAGGAAAAGTTAAATAAATAATTAGAGCATTTGAGTATCAAAATGAACCTCATTTCTTTGAAAAAACTTGACCTTGCTAAAAAACATTTGTTCAGTGAACAAGCTCTTGTCTTTATAAAGTATAGATGTTTTGTTATCAGTCAAGAATAGAATCTTTAACCTAGTAAGGACTTTTTATAGATGAGTATCTCAAAACTCTATCATTATCATCCACAACTCTTTAAAAGGGCCAGTGATTCACCCCATCAAATAAAATTTTCTTTCTTCACAGTGTAATTCTAAAATATATAGAACTTAAAAGATAATAAGTCTCATCACGAGCTTGTTTACCATGATCATAGGGGAATAATTAAACTTGTATTACCAAAACTCCATATCAAAATAGGGTAATAGCCAATGATCTAATCAATCAAAGGACAAGGGGTCTCATCAAGAGCCAGCTTGTTCAGTTTAGTTACAACTGGTGAATGACATTGTCATTATTGGGTTACCAAGCCTAGACAATGTCTTTTAAATTTCAAAAGAAAATTACATGAAAATAAAAGCAAGGTCCAAAGAAAAAAAGAAAATCAAATGAATATCATTTTAAATTTTTAAAATTGCTTCGGATGGGATAATGAATCATTGTTGGTTAAAAGGTAACCATGTTGAGGCTATGAATGCCTATTGGCAGCAAAGGCTCTATTTGTGATAAATGAGAAAACAAAAAAACTAATATGTAGAAGACACCTGCTATATCTCCTTAAAATCTTAGAATTGACTGATGCAAACATTTGTATTTTTATCACTACAAGAGTAAAGTAGTTGAATAGATAGAGTGAGTAAGTGATTATGATTTCAGAGGAATATGGTTTAGTTTATAACTCATGTAATTTTTATCCCTCTAAATTTTCTTATTTTGAAAGTTTTAGAAATTTCAAAATATCAATTAGAGATAGCCGGTACTCCCAAGTGAATCGCCAATTGTTGTACTATGTAACAAAAGCAATGTAAACTTTGAAACGGGAAT
The DNA here is from genome assembly GCA_000404065.3 of Pinus taeda. NCBI lineage: Eukaryota > Viridiplantae > Streptophyta > Pinopsida > Pinales > Pinaceae > Pinus > Pinus taeda. The sequence continues at coordinate 47,318 of APFE030272592.1, read as the reverse complement.
TATAAACTCAAAACATGAACTTTGGCCAAAAAACCCTGAAAAAACATCAAAAACAGTGATAAAAACGAAAAGTGTGTATACTGGAACCATTTTTTTTTAGGGTCAATTTTGAACATGTTTTAAAAATGGCAGTGAAAACGAAATTTTCGTGCAAAAAACACCTTGAAATTGAAAAAGTGATGATACTGGAATGGTGATTTTTTTTAGGGTCAATTTTCAACATTTTTAAAAAATGCTAGTAAAACTGAATTTTTATGTGCCAGAAAAAGTTGTTTATGAGGAAAAAAACACACTAATGTTTTTGGTAGAATAATATTTTTCTTTCCTAAGTATAAATTCAACATGTTTTCAACCATAACATGCTAGATACAAAAGAAATTGGAATTTTTTCAACCATAAGATTAAAAACCCATGACATTGTGAACAAATTACATGACCAAATGAATTCAAATGTCATTATTTGTATATTGAATGAAACATACATTATATCTCTAGTTTAATCTTGCATTGTAGATATTCTAAACAATAAAAATTATCATAATCAAGACATATAATCCAACAACATAAAAATGACTCATAACTTCTCATTTAACACGATATGGAAATCAAAAATTTTATTTCAAGATACGATGCAAACATCAGTTATATAAATTGTCTTAAACAATTATTCAAAATCACTCATTTTCGTGCACACCATCATAATTCAATCTTTAGATGAGTGACTGTATGGTGACGAAGATGTTCCATATTCTTCTCTTTCATCAACTAGTGCCCCATCTGAGTCCACATGCATGCCCACCATTTCAGGTTTCAAAATTCTTCTAGATCTACGACTGGTTTCAGCAGACTCCCATCTCAACGTTGTTCCTTCTGGTAACAACCTTTCCATAATATCTATTGTCTTGAAGCGAAGAGTTCCTCTCTTTGTTAAATAAGTCATAAACAAGTATGTCAACATCCTCCAATTTTAATATGTCTGTGTGGCAGCGATTTATATTTGTACCCTTTCTTTTTCTCTTTCCACCATTTTTTTTGTCAACTACCATCTCTGGCTTATACACACCATTGAATGGGTGTGTATTTGTGGCATACCAATGTACTCCAACAACTGTAATATCCTCATTTTCTGTAAAGACCTTTATAACTTTAGCAATCCAGAATGGATAGCCATTGGGATCACCATCTGCTAGCACTGCGATCATGCAACCCTCCTTAATATCCTATACTGAACCCCTGTAAAGGTCTTCCATGGCTTCATGTTGTGCAGGAGATCTTCTGGAACCAATATACATCTCTCTTTCCTTTGCCTGTGAAGAATGAATGATACGTTGAGATTGTTGTTGTTAAACAATGTTTATTTCCTCATGTTCATTCGGCACATTTTGTGGCCAAATAAATGGATTTTTCAAAGGTATATCTTCATTTGTTGTTGTTGAAATGATATCACTTTGATTATTGAAAAATGACTCCCACCAAACTGAATGAGCAATGTCAAAGTAATCATATGTATATCTAATACATTGTTTAATTTATTCTAGGCAATTAGAATAAGTTATATCTCCATTCTGTCTGCGTGCATTATGAACTTCACCAACTGATTGTAATAAAAATATTTTTGATGCAAATATTGGATGATCTGGAATGAACTTCAAAAATTCCAAACTCGATGATGGTGCCCATTCTGCAGTAGTTGAATACTTCTTGCCCCATATTAGTGTTTTCCTCTCAATTTTTTTTATACGAAATTGATGTTGGAAGTTAATGTCATTAAGTTGTTCAATGCATTTCCCCTCACCATGCGATCCCAGAATAAACCTTCACATGTCAACAGTTTCTTCCAACACATCAAAAGTAGGCTCTGGCATGTATGGTTTCTTAATACATTCAATTAATGATGGCAAGATCCCAACTTCCTTCCTCAATGTGACTGAAAAGCGACTGAAAAAGTGATCAATATGGTCATGAGTGTGCCCAACAAGAAGGAAACCAACTTTACCTTCTTAAAAATTCTCAATTCGACAAGCATGTTTAGATATCCAAAAACAACTTGATTTTTGTTTTCACGGCAAGTGTTGTCCAATTGTAGATACAAAACTTCAGGAAGATTACTAGACCAATGAGAAAGCACATCATGAATTATGGTTATGGTTAGATTTGCCTCATTATGAATATTTGGAGCTATGAAGTACACCCTTGGTAACATTTTCCCATTAAATACCATACAACCGACCAAGTGATACTGAATAAAATTTCCCTCCTATAAATTTTTGGGTGTGTGAACAAAATGTGGTAAAAGTGTTTTCTTCTGGCCCATACCATGAATTATGAAACTCAAATATTTATTTAGATTATCATAACACTTATTTCGATGCTTGTACAACTTTTTCCTTTCACTTGTTTGTTGTTCGTGATGCTCCTGAAGTTATTTGACAATTGAATCTACACAACATAAAAGAAAGCCATTAAGAAATATGTTTTGATAGTTGATGACTATACAATTTTAAAATTTAAAGTTATGAATGCTTACCTCTTTCTGACTCTTCACATTTGTCCCTTTTTTATTTAAGAGAAGCACATGTACTGCAAATCCCCATTCTTGTCTTTTTAGGAATACAAACATTGTTGAATTCTTTCTTCCATACCTTCACAAAATATTGAAATGTAATAAACCAACCATGTCCCTCAGCACCTTTTTCATATTCTTTGTATAAGTTGTAGATTTTTCGTCTTGAAAAATTACCTGGAATATGTATTATCTCTCTATTTGGCATGCACTCTCTATGCTTTGAAAAGAAATCTTTCATCCATGACATTGCAGTATTTGATAATGACCCAAACTGTCTTTTATGACATACTTCTGAACAAAATGTGGGATCCTTTTCCAAATTTTCTTGAATTCTCGAGAGATGAAAATTCCCAATCGAATGAAACATTTTGAAAGCCTTTCTACAGATAAATAAAGACCAAATATGATAATCATAACCTGACAATGTAGATTGCATGCACCCAACTAAATATGAATTTTGCATGCTTTTATTCATTGACAAATATCTCTTCCTGCTCTCTAATGCAAACTTGAAATCCATATGTTTCAAGCAATCTTTTTGACAACATTCACTTGAAATGAGAGCACTGATAGAACTTCTTCTCGTCATATATTCTACTCTACCCCTTGTATAACTAAAACATCTTGCATTGGTACAAAAAGGTTTGCTCCTACTCCTCGATACAATATTTCTTGGCAACATCTCCATCATTGGATCATCATTTGTATAAGGATTTTCATCATCATTAAGAGGAATGTTATCTACACTATGATCAACCGTGCTTTTCAAATATTGACTTGGAGGATATTCTTCATCTTACCCTTTTTTAGTGCTACTGTCATAGTCCTTAGAATTCGGACTGAATGGAAAATTTGACTCGATGTTTTTTGGATATTATCCCTCGTGTGCATTGTCAATGCTACTCTCATAGTCCTTAGAATTAGGACTAAGAGAACACCATGACACTCCATTCTTTTGAAATTCATCATCATTTTCTTCATCATTGCTACTCTCACAGTCCTTAGAATTAGGACTAAGAGGACACTATGACACTCCATTCTTTTGAAATTCATCATCACGCTCTTCATCACTGCTGCTCTCATAATCCTTAGAATTAGGACTAAGTGGACATCATGACACTCCATTCTTTTGAAATTTGTCATCATGCTCTTTAGCACTGTTGGTCTCATAGTCCATTGGATTAGGACTAAGAGGACACTGTGACACTGCATTCTTTTGAAATTTTTCATCACGCTCTTCATCACTGCTCCTCTCATAGTCCTTAGAATTAGGACTAAGAGGACACCGTGACACTCCATTCTTTTGAAATTCATCATCATGCTCTTCATCACTGTTGTTCTCATAGTCCTTAGAATTAGGACTAAGTGGACACCGTGGCACTCCATTATTTTGAACTTCATCATCATGCTCTTCATCACTGCTGCTCTCATAGTCCTTAGAATTAGGACTAAGTGGACACCATGACACTCCATTGTTTTGAAAATTTTCATTACGCTCTTCATCACTATTGCTCTCATAGTCCTTAGAATTAGGACTAAGTGGACACCATGACACTCCATTCTTTTTAAATTCTTCATCATGCTCTTTAGCACTGCTGCTCTCATAGTCCTTAGAATTAGGACTAAGTGGACACCGTAACACTCCATTCTTTTGAACTTCATCATCATGCTCTTCATCACTGCTTCTCTCATAGTCCTTAGAATTAGGACTAAGTGGGAACCGTAACACTCCATTCTTTTTAAATTCATCATCATGGTCTTCATCACTACTGCTCTCATAGTCCATATGATTAGGACTAAGTGGACACCGTGACACTCCACTCCATTCTTTTGAAATTCGTCATCATGCTCTTCATCACTGCTGCTATCATAGTCCTTAGAATTAAGACTAAGTAGAATCCATGACTCTTTATTTATTTGAAATTCTCCATCCCCTCTTTCATCAGTGATGCTCTCGTAGTCCTTAGGATTAGGACTAAGTGGAAGAATTGACTTTCTATTCATAGTGGAAGAATTCTCGTTATATTCATCAATATGAATAGAGTTGTTATGCGATGAAGATGTTAATGTTGTACAAAGTGAAACTTCACTATCAGGAGAATCCATCCCTTTCAAATAGAAGAGATTGAATGATACAAGTGCAGAGTCTCCTAAAGATATTATGTAGCTTAGAGAATGAAATTTTCCCTCCAAAAATATTCCCTACAAAAAGTTTCGCCAAAATATTTCCCTCCAAAAATTTTGTTAGATTTATTTCCCTTCATTATTTTATTCTACAATTTATTGAAAAATGTAAACTAAATTTTTTTATGAAATAAATCTTTAAAGTTAAAATTGTAAACTACAACTTTTACCTAAATTATTTTAATAGTTAAATTATATAATATTTACTAAACAATTGAACGTTTTTTTTTTTTATTTTTATAATACATTCCAAAACAAATAATCCCTCATTCACCCTACTGTAAAACGATTCCATAATATTCGTTTTATCATAGTTTCCTATATCGCCATAAAAAAATTAACATGTTAAATTTTTTTAAAAACAAATTAATCCCACATTAACCGTACGATAAAACTTCTCCGTAATTTCATCTATATAATAAATTCCATTATCACTATTACTCACATCACATCAAGGTTTTCTGAGGTTTGTTGAAAGACTTGGAGTGAATTTGTGGAGCAGCTACATTGCTATCAACAACATATTCAACGGGGAATTCTCGCAATTGAAAGGTTAGTTAATTTTTTTCCTTGCAAATGTTAATATTAAATAAGTTTAATGAAGTATAATTTTTTTTTTTAAAATTACAACTTTTTGCAGGCCAAATTTACCCACTACGTCTTCTCTGAGCATGGTGGGCCCGGTAAATATCACAATGGCCAAACGGGCCCGGTAATGCTCACAACAACCAAACATTCTTGTAGGTTAGGGGCGATGATTATGGTTGGCCAGCTCACTCGCAAGGTGGCAAGGCGATTCCGGAATTGCCCGCCACCCCGCGGCCAAGCGGCCACGTGGTGGCGGGGGGGGGGCGGGGGCGGGGGTCGCTACAACCTCCCACGTGTAACCCCATGGCCGCCCTCTCCGCGGGTGGCAGGGTGACTGTTGGTCACCCGACACGTGGGCAGGCGGGTCCATGGGTGCGCGGGGGGGAGCTGTCGCAGCCCCCCATGCACCGAATCGCCTTGCCACCCGTGGGCAGGTGGGCCACCAGGTTGGCGCGGGGGGGATGGGTGGAAGGTAGTGGTTGGGTTGCTATGGTGGGCTAGGGGGCCGGACACAACGGTTGGCTCGATTGGCCAACCGATTTTTAGGGTGCGGCGGTAGGGCAATATATTTTTTTTATTTTTTTTTTTTCTCAAAATTGTTATGATTTATAAAATTAATTATTATTTATCGTTTCATTGTTAATTTAAGTTAATATGTTTTCGTCATTTATTGATTTATGTGTTTCTTTTTTTCAGGAAAATGGCATCAAAGAAGATTTCTATGAAACTTTCTGGACCAAGGACTCTTAAAGGTGGATCTTCAAGAAACATTAGTGAACGAACTCCACCTGAGCTGATGGCTACAAATCTTTCAAGTGCCGCAAATGATAAGAAGATGATTTTATACTAGAAGAAATCAAAAGAAGTGAAACTTCCATCAAGAATCTGGTATGTGAAAGAAAGAGAAAGCCAAAATTTGAATAATATATATAATATTAATATATATATAATAATAATTAAAATGATATACCGAATGATAATGGAATTTATGACAGGATTGGAAGAGTCATAGACATGTGTTTGGTACCAAACAATGAAGTTGTTTACATACTTACACAACCTCCTAAGTCATATGAAAGGATTAAATACCAATTATCATATTCATTGTATGACATGAGAGAGGTATCTACAAATTTGTGTAAACAAATCGTAAATGAGATGAAACAAAATATTGTAAGTATTGTTATTTATATTTGTGTTTCACATTCTTGTAACTGTCTCACTATATTTTTTAACTTTGTTTTTATTGACATATGATATTTTGTTTAGAAGAATTTTGTTGAAATTTGTTCAATTAAGTTGGGAGGCATTCATTTCATAGAGCATGATATTATGAAAGTTGTCAGTAGTTTCTACTCAATGTCAAAAGAAGATATGGCAAACAAGCAAAATGTAGTAATTGATGATGCTACAAAACTACATCCAAGGGATCATAAAAAAGGCCTCTAGTGTATAAATCTAGCAAGGGTAGACAAGTTACTTTTGAAGATGATGAAGTTGAAACTGACAGTGAAGAATATGTTTTCATTACTGAAGATGACATTGGAACTGAGAAGAGCTATAAAAGACCAAAAGTAACAATGCCCAAGAATAAATCTGTTACAGTTAATGATGAGAATGTTATGAAGAAGAAACGTAAAGTTGAATATTTTGAAGTAGTCATTACCAATAGTCAAGAACCTAGTGAAACTTCAAAAGAAAGTAGAGAAATAATTACACCAAGAGCTGATTTAGAGGATGACATTATTAAAACAAAAGAGAATGTCATTTGATAGAATTTGACAAAGAGAAACTTAATTGAGGATGGTCGTACATTTTAGCTTAATGTCAGACAAATCTATAAGGAAAGTGAAGGACAATGTCAATATCAAGTTAGAAAGCCACATCATATGCATGTTCACAACTTGAAGACATTGACGAGGTACAATCCATATGCTCATGTGGTTAGTTATGTGCTTCTTGTTGATCCAGTTCAAGTTCCCAACAAAGAAGCATTTGATAAGTCAAAATGTTTTGAATACAATTAATATGTGCTTGGGGGGGACCATTTTGTAGAAGCTCAAAGACAATTGATGGAGGAATATCCCAATAACCCGCGTTTTGAAACAATGAAATGTATCATTTATGTTGGTTTATCAGATACATAAGCAAAGTTAGTGGAATGGGATCATAATTCAGAGAATGAATATAGGATGTCTATGAATTTCATCTAAAGGATTAGATTTATTCATAGTGAATTTGAAGAAAAATGTGCTGAGAATAGGATAAATGTTACTGTATATTTCCAAAAGGAATGTTGAATGGAAATAGGCTATCCAATTGAAGAGAAAATCAATTCAAAAGATGGAAAAGGTGGAAAATTTAGTGATTTATTCATAGGTGTTGATAACATTTTCCAGTTGGCATTTAGAACTGGAGAGCTATGAGAGTTGATTAATGAGATTTTTAGCATGTGGGAAAACATTTGCATTAAAAAATAGAAGGTCAAAAAGTCTAAGCCATTGATATGTAGCAACAGTAAATCAGATCCTGAAAGGAAGCAACTTCTAGAGGATATGACTATCACACCTTGGAGAGCATTACAAGGAGTGAAGGATGAAAAAATTGTCAAAACAATATTATCTCATGTGAGGTTAGGGGAATTATCATTGGAGGAAATGTCTGAGGAATTTCAAAAGTAAGTTTGTTGAATTATTTTTATTTATTTCTAGATTATAATTTTCTTTTAAATATAACATATTGTTCTTGGTAGTATTTGTTATACATATCATTATATTAATTTTTTTACTTTATCTATGCAGTCACAAAGTTTACATGAAAATTCAAGAACAAATGGTTAAGTTGTTGAATGAAAATAGTTGGGATGATTTTGTACGCAGCTATCCAGATTCAAGTTCTACATCGACATTAAAAGTTTTTTATCTTGCATTCATCTGTGTACTATTTTTAATTTATAACTTACACATACATTTGTTTATTTTATAAAAGATGAAGAAGGATGATAATGGAGCACCAGATAGTTTCAGAACCTTTATTGAAAAAATAAAGATCGAAAGACTGAGGAAGAAACGTATCAAGAATTTTGAACTTGATCCAGCTCTTACTCATTTCATTTGGAATGGGCTATATACTATTCAACATCAAGTAATACAAGGTGACTGTGAAGACATTGCTAATCTCATACCTAAAAGGGATTATGCCCTAGTTATTGCAGTTATTCCCCATGGTTTCAATATTCCAAACATTGACTATGATAGTGACCCTTATACTTATCAAGCTCTTAGTAAAGTGGTTGTGGGATTTCTAGAAGTCACGTCATCACCATTATGGAGATTTATGACATTTCATTCAGACACACAATTGGAAATGTTATTGTCAAGATTCAAGGGGAAAACAAATTCAAGGATGCAGCTTACATGGTAAGACGTTGAAAATGTAAATTTGATTAATGTTGAAAAATTCATGTACAAGTTAATTGAACTTTTACTATTTCATGTTACAGGCAAAAGTCAAATCTTCTTAATCGTGAAGATCAACTATTTATAAATGGTTTTGAGTTCATCTATATTGATAGTTGGGCAAAAGATGATAACTATATGTCTATGATTTTTAATCGGGTAGATGGAAAGAGTCATAGAAAAATACTGACTTATGATGTTGTTGTGAGAAAAATAACATATGAAGACAAAGAAGCAAAAGGAGAAATGGTTAAAATTTATCAAAAACCATAGTTATTGATTAACTATATTATAGACATATGTTCAAATGAAGGAGATTGGGTTCTGGATTTATTTTCTGGCTTAGGTAAGTTTTATTATATGGAATTGAATTTCAATATGTTATTTCTTAATTAATATGTCATTGTAGTAATTTACTTCATTATTTATTTTGTGCTTGAAAATTAGGTACAACACTAGCATGTTGCCTTCAAAAAGGAAAGAAATTGCATTTCAATTGAAAAAGATCCAATACAGTGCAATTTCATTCAGCAAAGAATTAATGCTCTTCAATTTCTTCCAAATGCAATGCAAGAAATTGGGTTGAAGAAAGGGGACTTTAGTGAATCACGTGTAGCAAAAAAGGCAAAGGAACCCCAACTACAATTACACGGAATGATTGGAAAGGCATACATTGGGAGATTTGCAGACATCAAAGATCCATTAGAAGAGGAAAATGAGCAAAATGAAGCAGAAAATATTGTGGAAGAAGACAATGATGAAGCTCTAGAGGATGAAGGTAAAGCGATTTTAGGTCGGTACTACTAGAAAAACACAGGAGAGCCGAAGCAGAGTGGATAGGGTTACAGAAATCAACAGAATTGTCTCCAATGGAGAGCGGCAGAGGAGGGAGCTCGGCTCCCTCCTACAAAGACACGGTTGCCAGCAGAAGTAAATCACTGATGGGGAATAGCAAAGGTTGTACAAATGCCAGGAACAGGGATAATGAAAAGGAAGCAGATGGGACCAAAACCAAGGAAAACAACTGCACAAAGGACAAAGAGGAAGAAGACAAAAGTCAGGGTTCAAGAGACAAAAAACAAAAAGGACCATGCAAACCAAAAGCAAAAATCTCTCCTAGAGAAATATTAAATGATCCTACTTTGTAAGCACATAGGGAACACATGGGGACCTATGCCATTATCTGTAAATTCATGGGACTATGCCCCATTGAAAAAGCTTTACAGATGTGGATCAAATATCACTAGAAACCCAAAGGAAGCATTGACCTACATCTTGGGTCAAAAGGATTTTTCACGGTGGTGTTCTCAAACATCGAAGACAAAGACAAAATATTCGAAGGAGGACCCTACTTCTTTGCAACAGCTAGTCTCTATATGAGGCCATGGAGGATGAACTTTGTCCTAGAGCGGGCGACTTTCTCTTCTGTTCCAGTATAAGTAAGGCTCTATTCTCTACCTCTTGATTATTGGCAAACTGAATCACTAGCTGCCATTGGCAATAAAATAGGTTGTTTTTTCAAAGCTTCTGAAGCCACAAGAAGAGGAAAATACACCTCCTTTGCAAGGATGTGTGTGGAAATGGATCTATCAGGAGTGCTTCCAGATGAAGTTATCCTGGAAGTTTTTAATGAGGAATGGGTGCAGACAGTGGACTATGAGCATATCCCTTTCAGATGCCATAGGTGCCATGAACATGGACATCTATTTAGGGACTGCCCTCTCAGTAAAGTAGACAACAAAGACAAACTTAATACAATGAAGGACACAGAAAGCTTTTATAAAGTGGCTAGTAAAGGAAGAGGGGAAAAAAGGGCTGAAGCAACAATATAACAAGGGGCAGAAGGTCAGTTAGAACAAGTTCCAAGTGTTGGAAGAGAATGAAGAAAACACAAGAGAAAACCAATATCATAAGGAAGGTTCTAATAAAAAAGAAAAAGAAGAGGAAAATAAACAATCCCAAGAGAGTGGTTCTCAAAAAGAAGTGATGATAAGTGAAACAGAAATGGAGATGAACAAGGAAATGACGCAAAGTGAAAAAGATCTGGAAGATCATGAACTAAAAGAAATACTTGACAAAGAACACCTAGATCTGGAAGGTTTCCTGATGTAGGGAACCAAAGGAGGATTACATTCACTGCCTCAAGAAGAATGCAACTGGATACAAAAGTTGTTTTTATGGAAAACAGAGGATAAAGGGCTGGATAAAGGTAAAAATATTTACAAATAGAAGCACAAAGGGGTTAAAACAATGAAATCAACTCCAGGATTAGCTACCAGAAATATAGGAAAGAAGAGGGGCAGGGAAAAGCAAAATGAGCTCCTGATGGAGTGTGGAAAGCTAATGATAGATTCCGATAGGATGAAAGATCTAACCAGTTACTCCTTTACAAATCTTTAATTATGAAGTTCATATCTTGGAATATCAGAGGTCTAGGAAGTAAAAGAAAACAAAGAATGCTAAGTAACAGAATGAAGCAAGCATTGCCGGACATAATCTTCATTCAAGAAACAAAATGTCCATTCAGAAATTAAAACAAATCCATAGAAAATGGCTTATCAGATTTGAGTTTCTAGAAGTTAAAGCAGAGAACATAGCTGGGGGCATTCTCACTCTATGGAACCCCCAAAAATTCAGAATAATAGATGCAGAGGCATTAAGAAATTATCTTTCAGTTATCATCAATCTAGTGGGGATGTCAGACACCTTCCTGGTTACAAATGTTTATGGGCCTCAAAGAATAGATGAAAAACTCAAATTTCTTGACTCTCTAGTTGATCTCAGAAGTAGACATATTGAAATCTCTTGGGTCATGGGAGGAGATTTCAACATGATAAAATCTCTTTCAAAAAAAAAGGAGGGACCAGGTTGCTAAGCAAAGATTCAGTGGTGTTCCAATGATTCACAGAAGATATGAAAATGGTTGACTCTGAAATGCACAATGGTATTTTTACTTGGAATAACAAAAGAGGAGGTGATGCTCAGGTTGCCTCCAAGTTAGATAGATTTTTGAATTCAAAGGCGCTGATGCTCAATAATAAAGAAATAACTGCCAATGTGCTCCCATATGGAGGCTCTGATCACTAGCCAATTCAATTAGAGATCAAAGGGATCGATTCTCCCAGGAATAGACCCTTCAGATCTGAGAACATCTGGCTCTCCCACCCAGATTTCATCAGAAACATTTAAAAATGGTGGTCAGGAGATCTGTAGATCCATGGCACCAAAATGTTCCTCCTCCATAAAAGACTAAAGCACATAAAACTCAAACTAAAAGATTGGAACAAGAGGGAGTTTGGAAATATTTTTGTAGATAAAAAATCAGTGGAAATTAAACTACAGGAACTAAACCAAGCATTGATCATAGATGGTTTTGGTAGAGTCAAAAGTGAACAAGCTGATAAACATAATCAAGAATGGGAGAATTTATGCAAACAAGAGGAAATATTTTGGAGACAAAAGTCTAGAGTTCAATGGCTCAAAGAAGGTGAACGAAACACCAAATTTTTCCATAGATCTACCATGGCCAATACAGTGCACAATAGAATCTCTTCAATATTGAATGCGAATGGGTAGCTTTAGACCTCTCATAAGAATATTAAAGCTGTGCTGGTACAACATTTCAAAGGCATCACAAAGGAAAATAATCTAGACAAAGAACAATGCATTAAGGAAATTACAAAAATATCCCTAAAATAGTGCCTATAGAGGATAATTTTAACCTAAATAAACCTGTATCCGAAGAAGAAGTCAGTGAGGTTATCAAGGATATGTAGAATGGCAAAGCTCTAGGTCCAGATGGTTTTAATGTGGAATTTTTCAAGGCCTGTTGGAATGTTGTTAAACAGGACATTCTGAATGTTGTAGAGGACTCTAGAAGAAATAGGACCATTCTAAAAGCCCTCAACACCTCCTTCATCTCACTGATCCCCAAACAAGACTCAGCCCTGACTCCTGATAAGTTTAACCCATTGCTTTATGCAATGTTGTTTACAAAATTATTTCCAAGATTTTGGCTAGCATACTTAAACCTCTTCTTCCGGCTTTAATTCCAGGGGAACAATCTAGTTATGTGGAAGGAAGACAAATCCTAAACAACATTATTGAAGCCCATGAGGTGGTTCATACGCTTACCAACAAAAGGTAGGCTAGTATGATCATGCAATTAGATATTGCAAAAGTGTATGACAAGGTGAACTGGCTTTACATCAAGAAGGTCCTTACTGCTTTTGGATTTGATCACAACTAGGTCAGATGGGTTATGGCTTTGGTCACTTCTTCTAGTTTTTCAATTTTGGTGAATGGCTTGCCCTCAGAGATCTTTACTCCTTCCAGAGGCCTCAGGCAGGGAGACCCACTCTCTCCCTTTCTCTTTATCCTCATGATGGAAGGTCTGCGCAGATCCATTAATCAATCCAAAGTCTTAGGAAAGATCAAGGGCCTCCAATTATCAGAGAATGGTCAAGCAATGGCTCACCAACAATTTGTGGATGACACCATGCTGCAGGGTATCCCCACAGTTAAAGAAGCTTCAGTGTACAAACAAATCCTAAATAAATTTGCCTTGGCTACAGGTATGGAAGTCAATCTCTCCAAATCAATTTTTTTTTTCTTAAATACTAACATTACAATTCAAAGAAATATCTCCAGAATTCTAGGCTTTCAAAGAGATTCCCTCCATTTAAAGTATTTGGGAATTCCCCTGACAGTTAGACCATTGCATAAAAGTATTTGGGAATCGGTGCTCAACAAGATGCATGATAAAGTCAAAAAATGGACTTTTAGATCGTTGAACCTAGCTGGGAGGTTGATTCTGACAAAGGTCGTTCTGCAATCTATCCCTGTTTTCTTCTTATCAGCCCTTCCTGCTCCCAAAGGAGTCTTACAGAAATTTAGGAACATCCAAAAAGACTTCCTTTGGGGCAAGGAGGAAACAAGGAAGAAATGGGCCCTGGTTTCTTGGTAAAAAAATCTGTAAACCCAAATGTCACGGAGGTCTTGGCTTAGATGATTAGGAAATTTTGAGTAATGTTTTAGGAGCCAAGCTCTGGTGGAGATGGGTTAAAGAACCAGAGGCTCAATGGCCCAAATTATGGAAAGAAAAATATGCAAGCACTGGGCAAAAAAAGTGACCTTATTAGAATGTCTAAACACATAAAAGGCTCTGACATCTGGAATAAAGCCTGGGAGAACAGAAGCCTAGTTCAAAACAACAGTTTCTGGGAAATTAGAGCAGAAGATCTAGCTCTCTTCTGGGAAGATAAATGGCAACAAGAACTAATGCTGATAAGAGAGGGATTTAAAAGCCTCAAGCATGAAACAGATTCCCAAGGATTAATAAAAGTTAAAGACTTATGGAATCTTCTTCATGACTCAGGGAAGTGGAGAAACTGGAGGAAAAGTGACTGCAGTAAGGACGGCCTCATAAAAGCAAAAGCAGAGGAACTCATGAGTATGTTGAAACAAATGAAGATCTTGGTAACAGAGGGGCAGGATCAGCTAAGATGGGGCCTCAATAAAGAAGGTACCTTTAACATCAAGGAAGCAAAAAGAATTCTCCTGAACCTAGATCCCTGTGTTTTGGTGAAATCTTGGCATCAACTCTGGAGCCACCAAGGGTGGATGAAGATCAAACTTTTCATGTGGTTAGTCATCACAAGAAAATTCTAACTTGGGATAATATTCGGAAAAGAGGGTTTTCTGGGCCTTCTAGATGTCAGTTATGTGAAGCTCAAGAGGAGACAATGGAACATATTCTTAACAGCTGCACCTACATGACCTGGCTGTGGGATTCTTTTGACACCGTGTTTCAATAGACAGATAGAGATAAAGGCAGCATCATTAATACCCTAAACAGGTGGAGAAAAAACTTTTCAGAGTATGAGATTCTTAATCTGGCTTAGACCTTTACGCCAAGCTTCCTTATCTGGAATGTTTGGAAAGAAAGGAATAAAATAATTTTCAAGGATGAAAAAACCACTCCTCTTCGCCTGATGGATCTGATCTTGAAACAAATGAAGGAGACAATGTCCACGACGGTGCGCGGTCATCCCGAGAATCCTCCCACAGCGAATGAATTAAGAACTCTCAAGCAACTGGGCATACATGATATCACTCACCAAGGACTTAGCAGAAAGGAAAGAGATTTGGAAATGGAAAAGGAGTTCTGGCGTCCTCCACCGAAAGGTTATCTAAAATGAAATATTGATGGTGCTTCCAAAAGCAACCCTGGAACAGCAGGTTATGGAGGGGTGTTAAAGATGAAGAAGGAACTATAATCTTTACCTTCCACTACCATTTAGGTATAGCCACCAAAAACATGGCTGAACTAATGGCATTGGAACATTGTCTAGAGCTTTTTCAACTAAATCACAGCTCAAATGTCATTATCGAAGCAGACTCGAAGATCTTTATAAATGCGGTAAAGAGAATTAGTTGTGGAGTAGCGCCAGAAAGGGTCTCAAAACATTGGAAACTAATTCAAGTGTAGCAAAGAATTGAAAATCATCTCCGAAGTCTTCAAACTGTAAGCTTCAATCATGTTCGTCAAAACTAGCAGATTTACTAGCCAACCAAGGCATGGTTAATATTGAATGCAGGATCGAGATGAAGTGGTAGGAGTCACCTCAGAGCAGACTAAAAGCTCTCTGCAATGAACAAATGACAAAGGACAGTGAAATTTTTAGACATTGGGTCAGAGGGAAAGACACGGATTGAAGCTTTTTATGCAAGTTCAAACACTGTTCTTCGGTTGGAATATGGAAGAAGGGAAAACTCTAAGCGGATATATTTCCCTTTCGCGTAAGTTACCCAGTCTCGTCTCCCCTTGGATTTGCAACATGGTGTTTAATTTTCAGTTGGTGGTGGTTTCTGTTACTAGTCCCGAAGTTAGGTTGCGAGGGAAGGCTGATTAGTTCTTTCCAATGATGGAAATTCTCCAGCATTCCTCTGACGGAATGAAAAACCAGGCTTTAAACAGTTTCTAGTTGATCACAGAGCTTTTGTATCTAAGTGTTTTGAGATTGTTGAGAGCGAGCCCACTAGGATCTCAACACGTGGCAAGGGTGGGCTATGTAAAACCACCCTCCATCACACCTTAATGCTTGAGTAGCTTGGCTTCCCGATTTTTCCCCGAGACGTCCATTTCTATAGATGATTTCGACGGTCAGATTTTGGCATGTACTTTTGTGGGGCTGCCTGTACGTTCCCGCTATGAGCGATGTAGATGGTTAGGTTCGCGGAGTCCGACTAAGAATTAACAGTTAACCAAGGATTTTTGTTGAGGGGTGGTTTATCCTCTTGTTAGTGTGGTAAGCCTCCTCTTGGGCAGATTGCCCTTGTTTTTTTTTCGAAGTCTTTGACAAGGTCAAGTTTTTTGTATATATTGTAACTTTACTTTTCGCTTAATGGAATAGAAGGACAGTCTCTTGCTTCAGCAAAAAAAGAAACTCTAAAGGACAAAGAGTTTGGATTACGTGACATTGTTGATTAAATTTAAGTTATTTTTGGAAATCAACTCATTTTTTGTAACTATTAATTAGTTATACTTGTAATGTTTTGACTTTGACATTTTATAAGAAGAATATACACTCAATTAAGGTTGTTATGCGTTCAATATTTGTATTATGTGATTTTCGCATTAATTTTTAAGTTAATCATTATTTTTTGAGAAAAAAATGATTATTATTATTTTTTTGACATGAAATTCATAAAAAAAAAAAAAAAACTATTATTTAACCATTTTTAGTTAAAACTTTCCTATAAATTGTGATTTTGGCATGTCATTTCTAGCAAAAAATTATCAAAACGTGTAGCTTTTTAGTTATATTTATGTTAAAAAATGTTATTTTTATGTCAATTGTTAAAAATATTGTTTTTAGAGACAATTATTTCATGTGGATTGAAAAATTAATTAACGATGTATAAATATGTAGAATATCGAAAATTCAAAATATTGACCTTCTTCTTTAAATATGCAAAACAATAAAAACCTCACTACAAAACAAAAAAAATTAAAATAAAAACAAGGAAATATGAAGAAGAAGACCACTTCAAAAATTATTAAATTTACAAAATAATTATTTACATTTAATATATTAGAAAATTAAAAGTAAAGAAAAAAAGCCTTTTAAAAAAAAAGGCATGGTGTAGAATTACCACTTTTTAAATTGGCATCAAAATCACTACCAATTCTAAAACGCAATGTACATAAAAAAAATTATAGTGCCAAAAACTATGCTCTAAAAAAAACATGTGTGTTGTGCATCACCCCTTTTCAAAATTGGGTCACTTTTTTGCTATCTCTACAAAACGGGTAATAGTATCAGTTCCCGTTTCAAAGTTTACATTGTTCAAACCCCCCATTTATATGAGTAATAGTTGATATTTGACATATAAATGGGGACCCTTTTTAAAAAATTTAGTCATTGAAAATTAAATCCTAACTCTAAGAAATTGCCTTGAAACCCTTAGAAAATAACCCAAGCTTAGGATCTTTATCGGAAATCGCATTTTGTAGATTTCCATGTGATAATTATAACATATTTAAGTAAATCCTGAAATGCAATATGCGATGAAACCCCCCATTGCGATATTCTGATCAGAACACATTGAGAACACACAATTGCACTTTGTAGAGTCACAAATAAGTAATACATGCCATTATGTCATCCTTTAACGATTTGCATAATGCCATATTGCGATTTTCGCAATCGCATTTCGCATTATCTCCAGGAAACGCTATATTACAATGTTTAAAAGTTGTGATGTGCGAATAAAGCATGAAGCATGGGAAGTTACTTGTTTTAATATAATAATGAATGGTTTGACGAGGTAATTAATGTTTAGCAGCCCGAGGAGAGGTAATGATATTTCAAGTTATGGCTAGTTAACTTTGAATATCTCATTTGAAATCTTCCCATGATTCAAAATCATTTTAGAGAGCTTTCAGCCTTAATTGCCCTATATCATCTGCGCTAATATATCTCTTCCATTTCAGGCAAGCTTCAAAAGACATGTGCTTGCGAAAGGTGTTGTAAAAGCAGAAAAAGTAGGGCATTATAGAGTCTAAGCTATCAGAAATGTCGCCTATATTCTCTGATACAGTTTGCAGCGCCGATGGGGGGGGCAGATAACATGGGAAGTCATATACAACAAACTTGAGGATGAGCGTCAAAAAATTACTGTTGTAAAGGAAATGCCTGACTCAATAAAACCTCTGGGAGTCCAATTCAAAGATGTTGCATGTTCTTTCCTTCACAAAATAGGAGTGAGACTGAAAATACTCCCATATACTGATATGATTAGGTGGGTGGTGGAAATCTTAGTATTGAAGACAGGAAATTTAGGAACTCAAGGATGGAGCATATGCGGTCATTCAAAGCTGAAGACCTAAAGCAGATTTACCATATACCTGACCCTTAGGACATATATGACAAATCATATTTGGCCAACTTTGCAAAAAAGAACAAAGAAACTATCAATATGATCCAGGGCTGGAGGGTACTGGAGAACAAGTTCAAATTTGATAAAATGGGTATGTATCTTGTAGCCTCCTTAGAAAACCCCTACAACTATGCAGCTGCTATGTTATGTAGGCTATATGGATTACCTAATAATGCTAATTTTTCCATAGAATGGATTCCTTTAATTGATGTCTATGTTAATTCCCACATAATTAATTGGGCCACTATCCTATATGATAACCTAGCTGCTGCCATCTCCAAGTATCTTCAAAAGATATCCTCCTCCACAGAGAACCTTCCTCCATTTTATTTCAGTGCATACATCATGGATACCATCTGTTTCTACATTAAATTTCCAATCATGGATTGGAAATGGACCTTGCAGGACCCCTACGCTATCCATCGCAACCATAAAAAGATGTGGGAATCCCATTAAATACCCCATTTTTATAAAGTATGCCATGTTGTTATTTTACCATTGCATGAATGTATTTTTAATAAGAAAGCTGCTAAGTTTTCCAAAGAAGCCACTACAAACCTTCTCGTAGTGGGCAAGTATTTTGTTGAAGAATGGTTTACATACATAAGGGCTTTTGGTAGTACAGCGGACCCATGTGTCCTCCCTTTGTATGCCTTTGATAAACTATTAGCAAGAGAAATAGCCCACTAGACAGTGGGAAAAGGCTTGACCAAGACCCTAAAGGATAACAAAAAGTCATTGTGGCCATATTTTCCCACTTGGTGCGGTTCCTTTTCATTAGCAAATTTTAACGATGCAACCAAGGAATCAATAATCCTTGAGAGCCTCAGGCTCCATACTCCGTCAAAAAGGCAATTTGATCTAGAAAAAATAGCACATAATATTACTACTACGGTGAAGATCAAGCCATTTAACCGTGACACTAATAATTTTGAAGACCTTTTACAATCAGCTAAATCATTCGAACAAGCGTTCATGTGGGCAAGGGAAAATATGAGTCCTGAAGATTTTGAAAGCTTTTAGGAATTCAGAAAAAAAGGCTCGAAATAATTCCATTGCATTTGTTAAAAACCGAGGACAAACCTACACCCAGTGTAACTGGCAACAACAAGAGACCAAATTCTCGCATAGAGTCTCAAGTGGACACAGGGAAAGCACTGGATACAGGGAAAGCCCAAGACACTGAGAATATAATGGAATGTAGTAGGAGGTCAGTCGAAAAGTAGATCATAAGTGACCCGACTAAAGATACCGGTTCTGAGATCAAAAGCAGCGGTTTGGAGCAAGAGTGGGACCAATTCAATAAAAAACTACAAGACACCCCTAAGACAATAGATTCCTAGTAAACCACAGAATATCAAACTCCTCTGCATACTGAGAAAATTACAGAGGCCGAGCCGATGGATGAGCAAGGGACAAGTTTGTAGCAGACATAAATCATTCATGCTTTTCCCACATCAGAAATTATCCTAAAGGTGATTGAAAATCCTCCTTTAGATGTGTTCTACAGTCCACTTCACAAGGTTGTAGTAAGGAGACAGAGGAAAAGGAGGAGGGTAGAGACACCTGAGATCCCACCTAGGAATGAGTCGATGGACATAGTCTGGAAGGATATTCCTTCCAATCTAGCTGAAAACTTGACCAGATTGTCATAGTTTACAGGGGAATATGCAATAGCCACCATGGATAAAGCTACAGAGATATCTATTTTGTTAAGGGAAAACGACGAGAAGATACTGCAGCTCGAGCAACAACTGCAAGTTGAAAAAGCAAATGTGAACCAACAAGCTGCTGAAAAAATCACTCAATTGCAGTAGAATATGGAAGTGTTAAAGATAAGCCATGAAGCAGACATTTTTGCGAAGAACAGGCAAGTTCAAGAATTGCAAGAAGCTATGTCAAAACATGAAGATGTCCCTACTGTCGATGAATTCATCAAAGAGGCACTAGAGCTAAATTCCCTCCTATTAAAACAGTAAGAGAAATTTTGCCAAAGAATGTCACATATCACTCCTTATTTGATCACCAGTGACCAGTTAACGGATAAAGCGATTGACCAAAGAACTGAAATTAATAATCTAAATAAAAGGATCTCAGAGTTCATTGAATGGAAAGAAACAGAAGAAGGAAGGAGAGCTAATCTACCTGATATTGAGGAGACACATAAGGAAATTCTGTTCATGGATTGGGATGTGCAGATCAAGTAAGCTGAATTAGCAATGGCAAGAGCAGCAGGGGTGTCAACGAATAAAGTAAAAGCAGTAAACCACTCTTTTCACGCCACCAACCTGGTGAAATGAGGTAACTCAAAAATATTGCCAGACTTAAATGACTTGCATAAATGCTGGAAGGAAAGAGCAGAAATCAAAAGGGAAGCAATCACAAAGTTAGCAAAAACTGGTTGGGAGGTGTATTGGCAATACCTTGTCAAGCCCCACAGCCAAATCATGACCCTCAAATGCTCACTCTAATCAACTCAATGGATCATGACACTTCTCACGGATGTTATTTTCGCAGGACACATCAGAATGCAGTTTGGGGCACCTCTTCAAGTGAAACTGATGGCTGATATATGCGATTTAAAAGAGAAGGTGGCAGACAACAAGTCATCATTGTAACCTTTGCTCATCAAGTCACTTTTATTTTCAGAGTTAGTTGACTAGTTAGGAGGAATGTTGTTTGAAACCTCCTCAAATTTTTGTATAATCTATTTTTGAACATTAGTTAGAATAGTATTTATACCCTTCTCATGCATTTAGAGAAGGGTCCAGAATTTTATCAAAAACATTTGCAAAGAATGCACTTCTATAAGTTTGTGAATGCCTTGAAATTATGGAACATGGTAGTTTCTTTTAAATATCAGACTACTTTCCTTTTTTGATGCACTATTGTATACTTGGAAGATAATTTGATCTGAAGAAAGGAGTTGATCTATGTCATTAGTCAAATGAGCAGAACTTCACACATATGGTACTTCTATCTTGTATGATTGATTATGTTTTTGTTTAATTAGTGATAACACTTCATTTTCATGAATTGTATATGAGATGTGTTCTTTTTGTTATGCGTTAATTGCACTACTATATGATGCCTAGCTAAAATTGTTTATTTTCATATATAATCATCAAACATATGCAATATAGTTTATACATTTCTTTGACTAACTATTTAGTCAAATAAATTATCTTTACACGTTATCACCTATGTTTAATGCATGATTGATCTTTATTATCACATGTCAAACGAATATCTTTTTAGATTGCATATCACACAGAATACCAGGGTTTATATTAGATTAAGTTAGCTAGAGATTTGCATGATAGAATAGGCCATTTAGTTATGACTATCCTTACTACAATCACTTGAAAACCACCCACTCTCATTTTAAAACCCACACTGGGAAACTGGTCCCATCACCCGCAGTCAGAGCCACCACTTGAAACGGAAAAGGAATTGTCTTTAAGGTCCGAACCGGGTGGTTATTCCCCATGTTGGGGCAGCAGAAATCTGAGGCTTCAACACTTGGGAAAGCTTGAAGTTGGCTAAGTATTAGATGAGGCTCAGTCAGTTAGGCATAGGATTAGACTATACACTTGCAGGGTGAGCTCACACTTGATCAAGCATTGTATTTATTCTCTATTCTCTAATTAATGCAATATAGATAGTAAGGGTTTTTGAGCAGTTTCTTTCCCCTAGATAAATATTTTTGCATGTGTGATGTTTCCTTTTGCATGTCTATGGCTCTTGTTTTAGATGGTGAATTAACTTCCGTAGATTAGTAGAGTAGATTCAAGTCTTGTGAGTTAGAAAATTTCATGAGGAATATTGAATCTAAACATTAGTTTCTACATGGTATCGGAGTTGGAATCACTATAGAGAAGATATTTCGAAGTTTTCATTGCAGGAGATTTGTATTTGAAGATTAGTGTTGCAGGTTTTCTTCAGGACTGAGAAGATGGCTTTCAATGGAATTAGGATTGAGTATGCCTTGGAAGGCACCTCAAACTTTGTATGGGATGATAATGGGATGCTAGAATACATCAATACATATGTAGGAAAAACCAAAGCATCTAATGCCCAAAATATTGCTCAGTGGAAGAAGGATGTGGCCAAAGCGAGGAGAACCACATTTGAAGGAGTTTAGGATCATGTTGTCTCGAATCTCCATGGAAAAGAGACTCCATTCACGATGTGGAAAGAACTGATTGAACTATTCAGGGGAAATAGTGGCCGCAAGAAGCTGGCAGTCAAGGACAAGATTCAAATTATCAAAAATGAAAAAGAATGACACAATTCAGCAATACCTAAGCAGGTTTACATAGTGTCATGATGAAATTGGTGGGGCCAGCATTAATGTCCCTGAAGAAGACTTGGTAGCTCTTGCCATTTTGGGCCTTCCCAAGTGTTGACATGACTATCAAGATTCGATAAATGGTAAAGAGAAACTACCAAGTTGGGAGCAGTTATGGCCTGATCTAGTCTAGAAATAAATAAGGAGAAACACTAGAGACGAGATCTCATCTAAGGGCGAGGATGAGAAGAAATGTGCCTTGGATGGAGAAATGTCCTATGTTTGGTTACGGGTCTATTATGATTTTGCTCATGCTAGAGCGAGTCCCATCACTTCAGCTACAGGATATGGATTTAGACGATCCGAGACCATGGGAGACTCGGATCACTCGCTGGGCACATGTCATGCCGCGAGGGGGTGGTGGTCAACCAGTG
Organism: Pinus taeda; assembly: GCA_000404065.3. NCBI lineage: Eukaryota > Viridiplantae > Streptophyta > Pinopsida > Pinales > Pinaceae > Pinus > Pinus taeda. Next base: position 24,353 of record APFE030272592.1, on the reverse strand, counting down.
TCGTGGGGGACACTATTCCGAGAGTGGCTGAATCGCTAGGTGATTTTTGTTGAGGATTGGCCATATGCAGGTATGGATTTCCGTGGGGACCCCAACATGATGCTGCCTGCTGGTGAGCAGTGGGACGATGGAGGTAAACACTTGATCACATTATTTTTTGGATTTTGTCTTTTATAATGTTTTTAAATTTTTTCATGCATATGTATTAATAATGTATCTTATGTTACTGCAGATGTGGGACTGGCTCGGGAGGCACAGAGGGAACCACAAGTCATCAGGGAACTGGCTTTGGTTCCTCCAGCTGGCAGTTCAGTGGAGACTGTAGCTCCTAATCTTGAGGGCCTGACAGAGTGGATCCTAGATTACAGGGGGATCGAAGAGGTCCCCATAGAGTATCAGATACATACAGTAGGGGTGATACCTAGGGTGCATAGACTCTTGAGACGAGTCGCATGAGAAGTGGTTTGCTATAGGGAGCATAACCCACCGCAGTAGACACCTAGGTTTTATTTGCTACTTATTTTTTGAGAGACATGTGTCTCAGATGTACACAGACTCTATTTTTTGACATATACACTTATTTTTGAGTGCTTCAGTGTGCCACATGACATATATATATATATATATATATAATATATATATAATATATATATATATATATATATATATATATATATATATATATTATATATATATAATATATATATATATATTAGACATGCTATCTTATGGTTCATTATTGCGTCTAAAGGCTTCTATACAATGTTTAATTTACGTGTTGCATAATGTCTGTCTAATACATGATTCGCTAATGCATTAGTTAACGCGTTTAATCTTCTTGGAATATGTTGATACGTAATAAACTCAAAAATTCTTTCCAATAATTTAACACGTAAATAAAACCTTAAAATACGATGATCTCTGATGAAATAATGCCCATTGAGTTGGTGGGCCACAAGTTGAGAATCCAGTTTCACAACCAATGCACGAATATCGAGGTTAATTGCCTTAGTCAACAATTCAATAACAGTGTTGTATTCAGCGACATTGTTTGTGGTGCAACCCAGACAAACACCCTGAAGATCTACTAACTCACCACGAGGATCGTAGATCACCGATGCTACAGAGGAAAGATTCCAGGTACTACGGAAAGCACCATCAGCGAAACCAACTTAAGGTGTAGCAGACATCTGCGAAAGAGGTAAAAAGACACAATAAGTGGCGATTACGCCTACACACCAAGCCATACAAGCAAACACACATTGAAAACACACATGCTGAAAAACACACGTATGTACAACTCAAATGCATGGGATTCATCCATAATATTTTTTCAAATAAAGCCCATTTCGGGGCTTATCTAGAGGATTCCCTTCGTAATCAATCAGCTCGTAAGCCCCTTTTTGCAAAACACGTTTCACAATATAGGGCCCATGCCACATGGGCTATAATTTATCTGCCCCCAGCTTATCATTTGCTTGATCATAGAGTAGGACTAGATCTCCTTCAACAAAAGAACAAGGATGAACAGTTTGGTTGAAGTGAGTTTTCACTCACTTATTCTATGCTTCAATAACTAGAGAGGCTATTCGATGGGTCTTGTCTAACCATTCTAGGTAAAGAAGACATTCTTCTACCGGAGTAGTGTTTGGGAGCAATTCGATGGCTAATTTAAGCGAAGGAATTTCACACTCAATTGGAAGAGTGGCCTCCATGCCGTAAACTAATTGGAACGGAGTGAATCTGGTGGCATCATTCGTAGAAGTTCAATAGGCCCATAAGGCAAAAAAAAACATCAGATGCTAGTTGGACTTGTACATGCCAATGGTGCATTGAAGCATCGTGACCAACACTTTGTTGATAGCTCCTACCTGGCCATTAGCCTGAGGATAATACGGTGTTGAACTATCATGCCGCAAGCCCAGCTGGGTTGTTAACTCAGTCATCATATGATTACGGAAATGGGAACTGTGATTAGTGACGATAGTCTGAGGGACTCCGAAACATGAGATGACATGTTTAAATAAAAATTACGTCATTGTCTTACCGTCATTAGATAATGTAGGCATCGCCTCAGCCCATTTTGTGAAATAATCGACGACAACGATGATATACCCATGCCCCCTGGCCGAGCGAGGTTTACAGGTCATATAATCAATGCCCCATTTGGAAAAAGGGCCGAGCATAATGACAATGTGCAAAGGAGCAGGGGGTGCACACATCTTCCATTGGTAGATCTGGCACACGTGATAAGAGCAGACGACAAGAATGCAATCCTTAAAAATACACAGCCAGAAATAACCATCTCAGAGGATCTTTTGAGCAATAGAATATCCTGACATATGACTGCCACAAGTGCTAGAGTGGCAGTCGTTCAAGACTCGCTTGGCCTCCTCAAATGTCAAACAATAGCGGAGAACATAGTCAGCACCGACCCGGTATAGGGTGTCCCCAATAATGTGGTAGGGTTGAGAATGGTGGTGAATACGTCGCCGAGCATCCTTAGATAAATCAGGACGAAAGGAAGATGTTTGAAGATACACAACAATATCCTTGTACCATGGATCGAGGGTGCTAATAAAAAAGAGAGACTCGTCCGGAATATGGTCCTCGGATCGAGAGGATGTAGTTGTAGATGGTAGGGAGAGAAACTCAGCAAAGATGAGGGATTTGTTAGACTTGGCTGTCATGAAATCCAAGTCAAAATATTGAAGGATAACAATGCATTTTGAGTATTTTCCCCCCAGCAACTGACATGACAAAATGTACGTCATCGGGTTGTAATCAGAAATCACCATCGTAGTACGCAACAATATATAGTGGCGGAAATGTTGGATGCCATGAATGGCTACCAAAGCCAACTTCTCGACATAGGTGTATCGAGTTTCCATATCTAGTAGATTGTGACTAAGGTAGTAGACAACGTGCTCAGTACCATCATCGTCATCTTGGAGCAAAACCATGCTAATAGTGATATCAGCAACGGCTAAATAAAGAGTATAGTCACGGTGATAATTTGGTGGACGTAACAATGGAGCAGAAAAAAGGATCCTCTTGAGCTGGTCGAATGACTCTTGTGCAACGGTATCCTAGAAAAAAGGAATATCCCATTTTAATAGCCAAGTATATCCTTTAGCTACTTCAGCATAGTTTGGAATGAAACATCGTAAAAAATTTGCTTTACCCTGCAAACTTTGCAGCTGCTGAAAAGAAGCAGGGGGAGGAAGATTCAAGATGGCTTCAACCTTAAGAGGATCCAAGCGAATGCCCTCTTTGGAGATGAAAAACCCAAGAACTCTGCTGGATTCAACGCAGAAGACACATTTGTGCGGATTAAGGCAAATACGATAGTGTCGATAGCAAAGAAAGATTTCACGAAGGTGTTTTGGATGGTCAGAGCACTTCACTGAATGAGCTGGAAGGTCATCCAGGTAACACTGTACAATGTGTCAGATATCGTGGAATGCATAAGACATTACATGCTACAAGGTAGTGCCAGCGTTTTTTAGACCGAAAGGGAGTTTCTTATAAGTGAAAGTACCCCACGGATAGATAAAGGTTGTCTTGTGTTGATCTGTGGGCGATGTATTGATCTGGTTGTAACTAGAGAAACTGTCCATAAACGAATAAACTCGCTCTCGGTACACTCATCAATGAGTTGGTCAATGAAAGGTGTGGGGAAATTAACTTTAGGACAAGCACAATTAATGTCACGATAATCAACACATACCCTAATAGTGCCATGTTTCTTGGTTACAGGGACAATATTAGAAACCCAATCTGTAAGCGGGATGGGGTAAATAAAACCAGCTTTAAGAAGCTTTCCAACTTCTTCTTTGATAGCTGCAGCCTTTCAGGGGTACACGGGGCGTAGATGCTTCTAGACAGGTTTAGCACTCGGATACGTAGGTATTTCATGCACCACGATGGCAAGATCGATGTTGGGCATATCTTCATACGACCAAGTGAAAACATCATGAAATTCTCAAAAGAGGTCAGTATAAAGTTGTATTTCCTCGGGAGTACAAGTGACTCCGACGTGAATATGCTCGACAACCCCTGGATTAATAGATATGTTGATGGGTTGAGTTTGCGTGATGTTCCCTATGTTTCCTTCAGAGAAAACTTGATGGATTTGTATAGGTTTCTGAAGGGGTTGAGAAGAGATACAGGAAGCAAACCGCTTAAGACAAGCAAGTGTAGCCCCATGGGCGAGGAGAAACGAAGAACGATGATGATGATCAAACCAAGGGGGTTCCTCGTAAGACATAGTCTCAATAATTTCTTCATCAAAAGGAAGTTTCCTGTAGGGGGTCCGAAGAAGTGCCATCTCCAAGCCAACAAGTCGAGAGCCCTACCTGAAGCAGTAGGTTGAGAAAATGAAGCCGATGCAGAAACGATTTTTACGTAGTTGAGTTCGGGAGGACTCAACGGCATAACATCACCCCAAGATTCTATTTGATCAGCGGGAGGAAGAATCCATGGATCAGAGCGAACCGAAATCATATTTATGGGAGCGATGTTTGGAGATGGGAGTGAAAAAACACCCATAAAGGTAGGATCTTTAAAAAGTCTAGCACCCACACTCTCATACGGAACAGAGGAATGCTCCACGAAAGGCACGTTTCCATCGGAGGAAGAAGATGCGAAGAAGGACAACTAGTCTACCGTAACAATTTTTCCTTGATGAGGGAAGTGAAGAACACGAAATAGAGATGAATCCATGGCTCGCATGGCATAGGTCCAGCTTCGTCCTAAGAGGAGTTTGTAAGTCAAATTGGCATCAAACAACTTTAACCTCAACTTCGACCATCTTCCCTTCCAGAGTAATAGGTGGACGTGGGAGTATACCATATGGATGGGAATCTCTGCCATCAAAGGCTTCCAAGGTATTAGGAGACTGGGTCAGGGTTGGAGAACTGATAGCCTTCCAACAAGCAACAGACATGATGCATGTAGAAGCGCCTTCATCAATAACAGTATAGTGAATAGTCTTGGAATTGATGATGACTTGAATAAGAAAGGATATTTGGTGGGGCAGTCTCGGTACATGATTTTCTAGAGCAAAAGTGATCAATTCCAAGTCAACCGTGTCAATGCCATTGATGGTCAATAGCAACAACTTCCTCTGGGAGGGGTAGCTCTAAAGGACTTCTAATGCGGACATAGCCGAAGGAGCTTGGGGTAAGTCCTCAACGATGCTATAATGTTGAGCAACATGAGCATTAGGGTTGTTAGAAGACATCCAGAGTACTCCTTTAGGAGTAGGTTGGATGAACACCTCGGTACTAGGTTGCTCGATATGGAGTGGACCCGAACTGGGTGGAGGAACACTAGAGGGGACCTCAGTTTCCTTCCCGACAGGTGAAGGATACTCTTTTGACCGTGTACTGATATGGATAGGGGTTGTCCCGGCCATAAAAACTTGAGAGCTGAAGGGAGAAGAGGATTGAGAAGGATCAATGACCATTTGAGTCTACTGGGAGGGAAAAGGCTCTTTGAGCACCGCAGGAGTCCCAAGGGCACCTTTCAACAACCGACTAACCTTAGAGCGCCTTGGGTAGTCTTTAGTATTGTGATCCTTGTCACAAATAAGACAAGGATTCTTAGGTTTGTGCTTGGCGCCTTCCTCGGCTGGAGGCTTAGGGGGAGCCTGCTTAGGTTGATCAGCTTTATTCTTCTTTTTACCTTTCGAGGTCTTGTCCGCCGAGTTCGATTGAACGACATTAACCTCAGAGGTCTTCTCAGAATTAGACGAAGCCTGGGAAGTGTTTTCATTTGGAGCATTATATTTTTGCTTCGCAGGGTTGGGGGGAGCTTTTCGAGAGGACAAATTAACGGAACCTTTGACACCATCAACGGATGATGTTGACGGAGCTTTGGAAGTTTTGGGTTGTGGAGCATCTGGCAAAATATCATATAATGTACCAGACTAGGAGTAAACCAAGTCAAGGTACTGATCACGTGCAATGGCTTGCTCTTCAGTTACACATGCCCCCATAGCAATGTCCCGGGCTATTGGACCGATGAATGAGGTCATAAACCGGTCAGTGAGAAGTTGGTCGGGGATCTAGAACTTATCTAAATGGTGATTATGTCTCCATTCATGGATATGATTAGAGATATACGTATCCATGTTCTGTTTCAAAGATGTTAGGAGGTGTGTGCTCGTTTCATATCAAATTGGTAACTGAAAATGAGTTAAAAATGTCATAGCCAACGAATTAAAGTCCTGAAAAGTTCCACAAGCCAAATCAATATACCATTTGGCAGCTGAGTCGGTGAGAGTTCCTTGAAATAGGCGGAGCCAAATTAAATCATCAAGCCATGAATTAGACGAACACCATAGGTGAGAGGTCATGACATGAGCTTGGGGGTCTTCTCCAGCTTTACTATCGAATTCGGGACAATCGTTGGGAACCTTAGTTGGAACCGGTGGCCAATATGGTTTATGAAGAATAGGATCATTAGCCAGTTTGGACACGTCCAGTAATTCGAACACCGCCAAAAAGGGTAATTGAGGGTTGAAGGACATCTGAGGCCGCAGATAAGAAACAACACCAAAGTTCCATCCAGTTCCCTGTTGCCCCCATTGATTTTATCCAGATGAATTTGTTCCGTAGGGACTTTGTCCATAGGTGTTATAGTTGTAACTGGATGGTTGACCCTGAATTTGACCCCCTACATTCCACTGATTACCAACTTGACCCACAGGAGCAACATGTGGCTGCTGAAATTCTGATACGGGTAAACCTATGGTTGTTGATAATTTTGGTATGGGGTAAATTGAGTTTTCCCTTGGGGTGGCTAAAAATTGTAAGGTGGCTAGGCTCCAAACTGGGCCTGGAAGCCAGGCTGTACTTGATAAATAGGTTGGTTTGGGGCCCAACTTGATCTTGAAGACCGAATTAGATCTAGAGCCTAGTCTGGGGCTAAAAACCGAGTGGGGCTTGAGAAGCAACGAATGTTTGAGCACCCGGTTGAGCAATCCCAGACGGATGTCCTTGGGAGAACTAAGGCTGAGCCATCTGGCTAGAAGGTTTACCTGGTTGAGATTGAGGTTGACCCATTTGCCCAAAAGGTTGAGCTTGTTGGGTATTGGGTTGACCTTGCACAACCGAGGGTCATCCTAACTGGCCAGATCGCTAAGCAGGCTAGACAGTTGGTTGGCCTGGTTGGATTTGAGGCTGACAAAACTGCCCAAATGGTTGACTAGGCTGGACAGTGGGTTGGCCTTGTTGAACGTGAGGCTGACCGACTTGCCCAGAAGGGTAGCCTTGCTAGATACTCGGTTGGCCTTGTTATATGTAAGGTTGTCCCGGATTACTAGAAGGTTGCCCAAAGTAGGTAAAAGATGGACCACCCAAGGTCGAAGGTTGTCCTTGGAAGGGTTGTCCTTATGGGCCACCAGGTTGCCCTGGATGAGGTTGTCTGTAATACTGCTGTCCATGAGGGGGTTGCCCATAAGACGGCTGACCTTGATAGGGTGGTCCTTGAAGGTTAGCAGGCGGTACTTGGCCACCGTGATAAGCGGTGGTACCCTAAGCAACAGACAACAGAACCGTGACCTCAACTGTAGGTTGAGATGGCATAGGTCCAGGGTAATAAATATGAGCTCCGCAAGAATCATAATAATGAAATGGATTTTGTGGATCCGAATTCTGAAGAGCTTGCATATATTAGCCATATGCCCCCCCTGTTGGAATAGAACCAGAAGAAGGTGGGGCACTTAGAGTAGGATTAACAACTCCTGCCATTGGGCCACTATTGGTAGGACCAACAGAAAGCCCAACAATAGTATTCACCACTAAAGAAGCAGTGATGACATTGACAATAGGGGTTGAAGAAGCCACACAAACGGTTGGAATAGTTAGAATAGATGTGACAGTCACATTGTGAACCTAGGCTATAAAAGGCTCTGAAGTCGGAGCGACAGTACGAGACCATATGGAACTCGAAAGGGGAGATCTAGAACCGATGATATCTGCCAAATCATTATAGCGTAAAGGCAACGAGACACCAAGGGAAGTGACACGGAAGGGTGAAGTTTCCATAGGCGTAGGTATTTCACCTCCTGCCACAAAGGATTCTTCACCGGAGACAGGGTTCATCTCATCCATATCGGAGGAAGACATCAGGACCGAAACACCAGGAGGAGTAATGGGGAAGTCTTCTTTGAAAGGCTCCCAAATAGGGCTCCAATGAATTTCATAAGACTCGTCCTCTGGAGCGTGAGATTTAAGAAGTTGGATACTCGGGATAACAGGAAGAGTATCGCTAACAACCGGTACCTCGGGAGCGACAGAAGATGGAGATCCTTGGTCACTTGGGACAGGGCACATGATCGATGATTCTATCAAGATGATTCAATTCAAAATCGTAGGAAAACTAACAAGTAAGGAAATAAACCTACGCAAACTAAAACATAAACAAGATCTAACAAGGTAAATGTGAACATGGCCAAATAAATTTTTAATGCACATGAATAAAACTTGACCTTTTCATCTTTAAAGAGTCGAGAAAAGGACAAAAAGATGACTCTAGTCGCCTTCAAATATTTAATGAGCCTGAAAAGACAAGTGCTCATATGGACCTTTTCTTTTAGGGAGTCCGAAAATGAATGAAAGTGACTACTCTGGAGAACTAGGCAAAAGGTTTACCAAACAACCCGTAAAATTGCATATACACCTTGGCAATCATATGAAAACCAAGGACTTTCTGTACGACAGTCAATCTTCCCAAATGTTGTGTTCGATGCATTACGGTTTGCAAGGCGGCAGACATGGCTACTTAAGGATATAGGATGATAACCTAGTGGGGTCTCCCAACATATACTCGATGGTACTGGGAACGCAAGTCCGTGCTAGTAGCTATTGGATCACAGAAGGAGGAAACACCCAACCTTAAGTGAAAACAATAGAGACCAGGTTTAATGACGCCAGAGCACATCTCTAGCTTAGACCTCTAAATAATGTGCACTATGTTCCAATGTGTTGTTAGGTTTATTCAATTCATTTTAGAGTTGATCTTGAATTATGTTTCAGTTTGCAGGCCTTACTGTATGTATATCAAAACCTAGGATGCAACTAGAATGAATAAAGCATCTTTCATTTCGATGAACTCCTACTTACAGAAGGGTAGAGAGATCATTCCCAAACCAAGACAAAACCAAGATCAGCAAATGCAGTCACTCAAGAGACACAATTTACAAACACATCAATCCCTACAGTGCATCGATACTACTAATGAGAGATTTAAAATTCGCTTCCTAATTCTTCAAACATGAAAAACTTGGAATGAAAATACACTTTCACTTTTGTATACTAATGAATGCAATCCTTTGATTTTGATAGCATTGAATTCTAAAGAAACAAACAAGCAAGCGTGCAACTGATTGATCGAAACAATTGTAATCTATGTCTAGTAGTGAAACAATTGAATCAACATGGAAATTGGTTCAACAAATAACACTAAACATCAATCAGCAAGAAACAAGTGATGGAAAGGTTTCAAGCACACCGATAGGAGGGTTGCGAATGAATCTTGAACAGACAAGTAACCAAGCCAAATAATTCAAAATTTGAGAAACCAGGTCACAAAGCCAAAAATACAAGATTTACCAAAAAGTGAGCATCTTAACTAAAAGCAATTGAAAAAAGTGAATAGATAAGAGAAGGACGATAAGGGATGAACCAGACTGATGAATTCAGGAGGCAGAATTGAAAAAAACAATTCTACAGGAGTCGTTGCGGGTGTAACACACGCAATTAGTGTCGATCAGCCACTAGCTGTAGCAACAGAGCCATGTCGTCATGGAAGTACACGTCTTTAATGCGTCGGGCCGATTTCAAGAGTCGTCGCGACTGTGTGACAGGATTCAATGACACACAGACTTACAAAACAGAGACAACGCGACGTCGACCCAATTGTTTAGATTTTTTTATCAATGATCTTAAAAAAAAATGAAAGGCAAATAAAACTCCTAACAAAGACCAGTCTATTGTTACAGGCGACAAAGGGATTTCCCAGATTGACCCAGGTAACCTAGAAGACTGATGGTTCAACCCCAAAATCCAAAAGACACTAACTCAAATTCAACCAAAAGCAAACAAGAGGAAAACATAGGATAGATTCCCCAGCGGAGTCGCCAACTTGTGATGCAGGAAAGTGTTCCCTCTGCAGACAGAGGCAACCCTTCTAGCCCTAGTGTGGGTCTAGTCATAGCAAATATAGATCAACAATTGATTTCCTTAAACAGTCATCGTTGGAAGCCTACATCAACCGGTGGTCAATGAAGTTCCATTGCGTCGCTCCAGCTTCTGTTTCCTTCTCCTCAATGAGTGATCAACCTGAAACAATGCAAAGAAAATACAACAAATCACGTAACTGGAAAACAACAATGATCTATTTACTCACAAAGTCAAGAAGTCATGAGTTATCAAGTAAATTACATACAAGACATAGGAAAACATCATTGATTGTATTAATAATGAAATGAGAGCAAGCTAGTCACTCTTGAACATCAACACTTTTGCTTCTTGTTGGGTTGGGATATCCATACATCGTCATTTGGCCTTCTGTGAGTTTGGGTTGTCATTTTGCCTCATTCCATCTGATCCATAACCTTTGATCCCTTGGTATCAAAATGCTGCCACATTCCAGAGTCATGTCGTTGATATGTTCAAGAGTATAATCTTTCTGCAGTTTACGCCCTTACCACCTCCTCTGATCTTCTATTCCACCATCTACTACTTGTTCCTTATCTCATGTCGTTGATGGGGGAAACATCATGGCCCTCCTGCGATGGATCGTCTCCTGTCAACATCAGCTCATTATCTTGGAGACTTATCTAGAGATCCCTTTCAGTACCTTGGAGCTTGCATGCCTCAATGGCAAGTTCTTTGTGCTTGACAACAGACTTTCCTCATTGGTATTTGATTGGGTGATTGCACAAGTGTTTGACTTCAGCTCATTTTTCACACTTCGTGGATTGTACTGGGCAGTACCTTGGGAACCATTGCCATTATTGGTGGTTTCTCTTGCACTTGTTAACATTTTACATCATTGGCCGGTAATCAAGCAACTTTCTATCATGTTCGACTTCAGCACATCTATTCACATGATAGAGCTTGTACTATGATCGGTTGGGTTTCAAGAGCCCGAGCTAAGATTACAGATGTTTGGGTTGCATGGACAGGTTTGTGATTACATATATGACTCTTTGATGGATGGCTGCGACCATGCCTGAGTCTTCATGGATGGCTACGACCATACCTTTGTTATTATTATGGTCTTATCAACTAGGTGGCTGCATCCATACCACAGACCAAGTTTTATATGTCCTACGGATGGTTGCACCCATGCCTAAACTATATGTATTTCACTATCACAGATATCAGTTGTACTTGCACCTACAGGATCTTCGAGGTGGTTCCAGTTTAGACCATTTTGTAAAGCATTTCACCCCTCCCACTCTCTCAGGCTTCATGCTTTCGGGGGCATCGGTTACATAGTAATTTGTCACTGTCCTCATTTCTGTTGTGTCATGTGTCAAATTAACATGTTCATATCTTCCTGCTGATGCAAGAAGATTAAGCAAATGTTCTCTGTTGCTGCAAATGACCCTTATCCCTTAAGTTTTTGCCTCATCGCTAGTAAACCCTTAATAGACATGACGTTCCCATGTCCATAACGGTCTCATCGCGACTCTGTCGCAGGTGTACATCTGTTTCCCATGACGATCAGATTTCTAGACCCAGCGCGAGGTTATCATTTGTGTCTTGTGACAACGAGTTTGTGTGCATTGCCTCCTGCGATGCAGTTGCGAGTAATTAGTTTATGTCCCGCGACGATCCAGATTGGGCGAATTTGTTTCAACAGTTAGCCTTCTGGATGTCTCTAGACCTTGTTATTGGCATAGTTTGTGTCGCCCTTCCTCCTCTGGTATGGCAATTCCATCATTTTTTCTACCTTGCTTGAGGATGAGCTCTCTCTTCCACATTTCATGGAGACTCCTTCTCCTATTAAAGCACTCACCTTTGATATGATCAACTAGTTAGCAATCCCTTTGGTTGAGAAGTGCTGTTAGTGCTTTTGAGTTTGATAGATAACTGGTGTGGGTGTGACAAGTGTGATATTGTTGATAGCTTGTGGAAGGTTGTGGAGTGCCCTTAACTTTGTGTTAAAGCTTATGAGTGAGAGAGAGACATTGTATGTTGGGAGATTCATCCTTGAAGAGTGAATGCTTGAGAAACATATTGGCTGGATCCTCTAAGAAGGCTTGTGACGTCAAGACTCGGTTGTAAGCTTGCTCTCATTTCATTATTAATATAATCAATGATGTTTTCCTATGTCTTGTATGTAATTTACTTGATATCCCATGACTTCTTGACTTTGTGAGTAAATAGATCATTGTTGTTTTCTGGTTACGTGCTTTGTTGTATTTTCTTTGCATTTTTTCAGGTTGATCACTCATTGAGGAGAAGGAAATGGAAGCTGGAGCAACGCAACGGAACTTCATCGACCACTGGTTAAGGTAGGCCTCCAACAATGACTGTTTAAGGAAATCAATTTTTGATCTATCTTTGCTGTGACTAGACCCATTCTAGGGCTAGAGGGGTTGCCTCTGTCTGTAGAGGGAACACTTTCCTGCATCACAAGCATGCAACATAATGGTCTATTTGCATAACAAGATTCCTCACAATATTCTTGGCATGAGTACACCAGAGGAAGATTTTTCAGGGAAGAAACCAAATGTATCACACTTCAGGGTATTTAGATCATAAATTTACTATCATGTTTCCAAGGAATCAAGGAAAAAGCTAGAGTTGACAGCAGATTTGGGCATATTTGTGGGGTACACAGACACAACTCACAACTATCATTTGTACTTTCCATCTCTGAGGATGAAAGTGGTCAAAGGAGATGTAAAATTTGATGAGGAGAAGGTAATGAGGTGTTCTCTTGAGAGGGAACTTCAGTTGAATCCTGATCAGGATCTTTTGGCTCCAAAGGAAGAACCTCGGGAAGTTGTGGAGAAACCACAAGTTGAGGAGAAAAAAGTGGAGATATCCACTCATCTAGAGAGATCCAGAGAAGAAAGGAAGCGAACCAAGGAAGATGACAAATTATTTTAGGATGCTAGAGAGAATGTGGGAGCACCCACATCCTAGCGTAGGCAGAGCAGGTCACAACATCAGTCCAATGGCTACATGGATCTGATGAGTGAGCTTGTAGATACTGAGCCATCCTCATTTTGAGGAAGCTATAGAGAAACTAATATGGGTTGATGCTATGGTAGAGCAATATGATTCCATTGTTACAAACAATGTTTGGGAACTGGTCCCAAGACAAGAAGACAAATCAATGGTTGGTTCAAGATGGATTTACAAGGTAAAGCACACAATAGATGGAAGCATAGATAATCACAAGGCCACATTTGTGGCCAAGGCTTTCTCTCAAGTTGAGGGAATTGACTAGGAGGAGACCTTTGATCTAGTGGAAAGGTACTCATCCATTAGGTCAATTCTAACACTGTCAGTACAGATGGGGTGTAAGATCCACCAGATGGATGTGAAGACAACATTCCTATATGGATTTATTGAGGAGGAGGTGTATATTAAGCAACCAAGGGGGTTTTAGACCTTTGACATAGAGTTGAATGTGTTCAGACTCAAGCGAGCATTGTATTGCATCAAGAAAGCACCCCATGCTTTGTATACCTAGATTGATAACTGTCTCACCAGTTTGGGCTTTACCAAATTTAGTGAAGCAGATGAAAACCTTGATCACAATGTGGTAGAAGGCAAATTATTTATTATTATTTTATATGTTGATTACTTGATCCTTACAGGTGATGAGTAGCTGACCAAATCTTGCAAGGAGGACCTTTCAAGAGAGTTTGAGATGAAGGACATGGGCCTCATGCACTACTTCCTTGGTTTGGAAGTATGGCACGGAGATGGGGGAAATTTTTGTCTCTCAAAGCAAGTATGCCAACGAGATACTTCAAAGGTTCCACATGGACAAGTGTAAACCCATGGAGACTCCTCTAGTAGGAAATTGGAGGAAAGAGGATGCTACTTTAGGTAAAGTAGTGGAGGCTACCATTTACAGGTAATTTGTGGGTTCACTTATGTATTTGATGAAAACAAAACTAGACATGTGTTATGAATTTAACCAGCTTAGTCAAGTAATTTTTAAGCCAACAAAACTATACAGAAAGGAAACAAAGCATTTTTTAGATACCCCAAAGGCACTACTCATTTTGGTATTTGGTACAGATGGATAGAGGGAGTGAACGACAAGGATTCATAGATAAAGGCTGGGTGGGGAGTCCATTAGACATGAAGAGCACATCATGAGGAATTTTCAGTGTTGGGTCTGCAACAGTTTCTTGGTACAGTAGGAAGCAGAGATATGTGGCACTCAGCTCAATAGAAGCATAGTACATGGCTTCAAATCAAGTAACTTTTGAGGCTATCAAGATGAGAAAGATTCTTGTTGGGTTATTTGGTCAGAATATGGATCTTACTTTGATTTATTATGACAATTAGAGTTGTATCAAACTATCTGAGAATCCAATATTTTATGATTGATCGGAGCATATCGACATCCGATATCACCATCTAGGAGATTGTGTGAAAAGGTAGATTATGTTTTTGCAACACATTTCGAGAGGGGAACAAGATGCATATAGTTTTACAAAGGCCTTGTAAAGAGGAAAATTCGAGTTCCATAGAGGTAGGATTAGGGTATCTGATAATCCCTTTCTTACCTGAGAGGGAGTGTTGAAAATGCAACAAGAAAATCTAGTTTTGACTTTGCCTGGTCAAACTAGATTAAAATTCGAATTTCTATTTCAGAAGAATACTTGGAGGTAGTTAAATGAGGTGAAATGGATCTTGTCACTCATTTAACTGAGTAAGTTAAAGTTAGAGACACTTGAGCTCAGTTCTACATGATTGATTACTAATTTGTAGTAATCTATTTTAGTTAATTTGAGTTATTGTTAGTTTAACTAGTTTTAACAATCAGAAGAACTAGTGAAGGTCAAGTTATGGATGTGTAACTTCAACCATACTCAGTGATCAACTAGTTAACTGATCAATCAACCCAAAATAATTGTTGCATGAAGAGAATTCAAGTTACCCAGTTGAGATGGAGATTCCAAGGTAGTGTACTATTAGTTGTAGCATATTCCCAAGTGTACAAGTGGTGCATGCAGTCATAGATTGACCTAAGGCTATTGAACAATTCCTTGGTGTGAAATTCCTAAAAAATAGGGGCAATTTCCCAAGGGAACAACACAAGGAAATATGAGCTTAAGAAGGCTTGAAATTGGCTAAGTGTTGGGCCAGGCTTAGCTAGTTAGGTAGAGGGATAGACTATACACTTGTAGGGTCAGCTCAAGCTTGAGCAAGCATTATATTTCTTCTCTATTCTTCGATTAATGCAATATAAAAGGGTTTTGAGAAGTTTATTTTCCCTAGATAAATAGTTATGCATGTGTAATTTTTCCTTTTACATGTCTATGATTATTATTTTAGATGGTGAATTAACTTTCGCAGATTAGTAGAGTAGCTTCAGGTCTTGTGACTTAGCAAATTTCATGAGCAATATTGGATCTACACATTAATTTCTATATATAATTGATTGGATGATTTATATCCTCATCATGCAATGGAATGACTATTCATTCTAGAAATGGCTCTAAGACATTCATATACATATAGCGTGACATATGTTGTGTAGCATTTATACTTAGGATCTCTGAAATTTTTATGAAACTCCCAATAGAGTTTCCAATTCTCATCAAAATTTCCTCCTACCACTATTCTATTGGGAGCACATACAGTCTCATCCAACTGAGGTGTCTAAAAATTGGTCAGGGTTGAATCCAGGTGTCCAAAAATGGATGAATAAGCTAGTGTTGTTAAAAGAGTATGGACTGCCTTCAAAAATTATTGTTTGATCTTCAATGTTGGTGAAGATCACCGTGAAAAAACCTTCACACCTGGTTTCAATTTGGTTCCCAATTTAGCTTTAATCCATGTAGCCAAATCCTTTTCTGTCTGTTGGACTCCTAAAAACTTGCAGATTAAATCATGGTCCTACATATGGATATGCTCAAAGATCTTCTTAGATTTTACCTTGTACCTAGGGTTTATGACTACTTTAGGCACACATTGACCCTGGCTACTTTCTTACAGCCATCCACAAGCCCAAGAAAGTATTTTTGACCTCCTTTATGCACATTACCTGAGCTAGATTGATGAGGCGTCGATGCCTCCAACAACTTCCCTACCCTTGCGTCTCTAGCGACAATGTTGCGGTAGGAGGGGGTTGTGCCCCCTCCCCCAAAAGAGGAGGCCATATGGATATTAGTGCCAAACAAAGGAGCATAACCCCTACAAATATTTCGAAGTTGATAGATCTTAAAGCATAATGGGAAAGGCTGAAACACTGAGGAAAACCCTAAACCCAAATTTCCCCATGTTGTAAGAGCTCCCAATCACCTTTTAAACTCGATTTAATACAATATAATTTATTCATTTCCTTTGAAATATATTTAAAGATAAGTTCATTATGTTATTAATAATATAACATATATATTGTTGATTTCCACAATATACTCTTTTAAAGTTAAGTAATGGATTTGTAAATTCTTTAACGTATGAAAAATAAGTCTTATCTTTCCCATTGCATCTTATGGTTTGCATACTCAACTTTATGTGTTTTCTTTCTTGGAAATATTTTTTAATTTATTATTACTATGTAAGTTAATCATTTTATATTAATATAATTTTTAAATTTAATTGTTATATAATTTAAATAATTTACTCTTTTTTTTATATATATTTCTTAACCATGGTAAACTTGTAAGTTACAATGATTTGGGGAGGTTCAGGTTCAAAATATTCCCCATGCCACTATAATACCAAGAATTTATAGGACCCACCTTCATGCAAGCATTTGACTATTAAAGTTTATTGAGGTGTACATACTCTAGCCCCGGTCTCCTTTGTACTTGTGCATATATGATGGAAATGATTCATGTCCAATAGGACAAATTGAGACTAGAAATGGTTTTTTGGACCTTAAGAAGATAAGATATTTCTCGGAATTATTTAGAATTTTATTTATACACTAGAAATGCATTATGATAAGTGTTATATGATCACCATAGTATTGCTATGTTAAGAGGTCAAAAGAGTTGGTAGTGTGGCAAAACTTTTGAAATTTAGTTTTAATATAAGCATATGATGGAAAATGTAAGAGAATTTTATTTTCATGTTCAACCTTGTTAATGTATCAAAGGTGACAAAATCTTTCATCCCAAAGGGTTTTGGTAATTGACAACGCCCAATTCCGCTATGAAGTTCGTGGGAATTTGTTATTCTTTACCATTGTTTTTTATTTAAACTAGTCAAGATAGAGAGATGATTTTCATTTTCAATATTTGGGTTGATCGCCTCCTTATAGTATCTTAATTTTCGTTTTTTCCTCTAACTCATTAGATCACATTTTCTCCTTAAAATTTTAGGTAATAGTATTTTTAATATTATCCTTATTCTGAAAAATGACCTCTTCATTTACCCCACTATGGTTCAGCCAAGGTCGGGGCACCCTTATGTCATCCTTGCTTTAGTCAAAGATGAGCTTGGTTAGAGTTTGAAGGAATTGTATGAAGCCTCTTTCTTCCATGTTGTTTTTTTAATACATTAGATACCTTGTCATTTCCATGTCCTTAATGGGGGAAATACTTGATTTGATAAGGAGGATAGGATAGGAAGTTTATCTTTTGTTTCTGAGATAATATGTTATAAATTGATTTTGGATCCATTCTATCTTTCTTCACAACTCTCTCAAGATTCTGCATCCCCAAACCTCACATCCATATAATATAATAGGAGTAATGAGAGTCTCAAAGAGGGGTGTTTTTTTTTTCTTTTTAATTCACACCCAAAAGATCTATTGATTTATAATTGTTTTCAAGTCCATTCTAAGCTTTCCACCCTCAATTAATACTTTTCTAAATGCTAATTCTAGCTGACCTTTCGATGGATATTTATTCCAAGATATTTGTGGGAAGACACTTACTTTAATTTGTTCTTGTCATATACAAATGCATCATATGTGATCTTTTTGGATTTAAATATCATGACTTTCATTTTGTTAACATTAAGACTCATACTCGTCTTAGAACAAAAATCTTACATAATTCTTAATGTCTTGTAAAGATCAAAAGGACTCTTGACAAAAAAACAATATTATAAGTATAAAAAATATTTCTTGTTAATTATCGCAAGTAAAGCTATAACATCCACTTTGTAAATTAATCATATTACTGAAAATCATTGATACAAACAATTTTATAAATTTTCTTAAATAAATTATGTTAATTTTTTTTTAAAGTAAAATTATTGGTATTTTTCTTATTTTTATTTTCCTTTGTGTTGGGATAGGGTCTCCAGGATTCGTTTTGGGGTAGTTTAATCAAATTTTGTAAAAGCTTTGTAAAGGATGTAAAGTCTCCACGAAATGTGGATGTTGAGTGCACAACTAGATATGAGTCAAAGGGGCTTTAGCCCCTTGTTTGGGTAAGTGATAGGTCAATTTTGAGACTCACCCATAGGCTGCGGGCCATGGTATTGTATTACAAAATCTATATATAGTTCAGTCATAGTGTAACAGCCCTGGAGAAAATTCCATGTAATAAATGTTAAAAATAATAACCATGGGTGACTGGGACACTTATTCCAAGCTGAATGTTGGGCAAGACATCCGAGGGGGTGTTCATTTCATTGTTTATGGATAAGGAAATGGGAAAAGGAAATGGCTAAGTCATTAAAAGGAATTTTGGCACAATTATTTATGAAAATAATGGAAATTAGGAGAAAAGGAAGGTAAAAGGTCAAAAGTTGCATGTGAGGTGGAAAATGAAGAAAAATAATGGAAAATGAAGAAAATAGAGGCCTCCTTCATAAAAAGGCTTCTGAGAATCAGTTGGTAACCTTTTGTCAGTTCATCTTTGGAGCTCTCTCATTATTCTCTCTCTCTCTCTCATACTCTTGGACAATTAGAGTTTTCTTGGAGCACTTTGGCATTGGAGTAAGAAAGGAAAAGAAGGCAAGAGAAAGCAAAGATCAAGCAGGGAAAGGCAAGATCAAGTAGCTACAACAGGCTTCATTGCAGGTATCAACTTGCATGTGTATTTTCCTTGCTAAATTTGGCATGCATGGGATTGCAAGTGTTTCTTTTCTACCATGGCATGGGTTTTTCTAGGTGTGACAACATTTTTAGCCCAGCCTTGCCTTTCCCTGATAGCTTTGATGAGATGGGTTCTCTCATGTGTTTTGTGGGGGACAGCCAAATTATATTTGAAGCTGAGTGGGGTGGATCTCCGATTTGACAAACACATGGTGGTAGTGGCCCCTAAACCAGACCCAGGATGCACGAAGCCACTAGCCTAGAAACCCCTGAACCAAACCGTGGGTTGCGGTAAAGCTAGATTGTGTGCCTCAGTGGGCCTAGGAATCCTTGCCGGTGAATGGCAAGATATATGGTAAAGCCAAGAGGTGGATTTTATCTCTATTGGGCCTAGTGATTATGGGATGGAATGCACAGTAAAGCCTAGAAAGTATGTCTCAGTGCAGGGCCTAGTGATCCCTAGGCCTGTTATCACCCCAAGAAACTCTCCTAGGTTGTATCTCGGAGATGCTCGGGATCATTACAAACTCAACATGATGTTGGAAATGGATGAATGGAAGGAATGATGCTTGTTCAAGCCAGATAAGCACTCCTACTATGCTTGACTCTAGACATGCGTGAACACCCCCAGATTACAGGGCTTTAGACCACCAATTAGTCACAGTTTAGGAATTTGGTGAATATGGAGAATACTGAACACACCAGCAGATGCACAAGACCATGTGATGGCCGGCTACAACTAGTAAAGAGGTCTGCAAATCTGCTTCCTAATGCACAGATAGGATGACAACTCTCTGTCGCTAAGTAAACAAAAACCTAAATACACATTCACTGATACATACAAGATTTTCAACACAAAGGTAGGATGACAACTCCTCTAATGCTAAAACATCAAGATTTCATGAAAAATACATAACAAGCACAACCTAGAACATAATAGGAATGGAAAGTGAATAATTAATAGCAAAAGAAGCTTGTATTAGCTGAAAATGAAGACAAGACGCTGCAAGTATCAAAGCAGTTACAATCTCCAGAAGTTGAACCTTACATCAAAACAACAACCACCAACCCTGATTACATCTGTTTTTTGGGTATATATAGAGTTTCATTACAAAGATGCTCTGCTATTCTAGGCGTGGAGGGGTCATAATTGACCACCAACCGCTTTAACTATCTGATGGAGTCTCGGGTGCAATATGCCTACTTCAGTGGATGAATTTGATCTTCTCAGATGCTCTATTATCCTTCTTGAGCAGGTGGAGTGTCGTATGGAAGAAGTTCCATAACTACTAAATGCACTGTGTTAGCGCTCAAATCTACCTTAGGCTAAAATAAGGTAAAATTCAAGGCTACATCAAACCACGCTCAGCCTCGTAGCTAGCCCTATGAGCACAGGAGAGGGCTCTCTCCGAGTCAATCTCGGCAAAAGGTAGTCAATGAGGTCGAGATGACTAAATTGATAACTAATTTTAGGCTAGGTATGAAGTACAAGGAGTTTGAAATTGATTTTTTGAAGTTTTGTTGAATTCAAGGGAAAGGCAATTTTGGGTGCGGGGATGAGGCACAGTTTTTGCAGAGTTCTACTTGGTGAAAGATAGGCGATTGTTTTGATGCATTTAAAGAGAATGAATGGATATATCAGACTGGTGAGAGGTTAAGGAGAGCAAGAAAATTTCAAGGATTCTCCATAAACAGATGAAAACATGGAAAATCAAACAAACAAGGCAGAGCATAGCAAATTTATGGATTCTACCTTAACACTTCATTTGTTCAATTGCAGAAGATAAGAGAAGGAAAGTGATACACATAAACAACTTACAAATACTGAAAGAAGCACACCATCAACACATAAAGCTACATGAATCCCAAATAGTGCTGCAAAACCCTAGTCTTTCCTTTGCCAAAAATGCAGATAAAATATGTACAATAGAGTGTCAAGCTATTCCAAAGAGTCCAACCCTGAAAATGACTAAGAAAATACATAATATAGGCAATCCAACCCATTCCCTTGCCTCTAGGGGTCGAGCTCATCATCCTAGGAGCTGTTTCAACCAACTCTAAACAAAGCATTACAATCTAGGCAGTCAAAACAACTTGCCTCTATAAGGTAGGAAGCCAATTCATTCATTAAATTTTTGCTATTTTGTGAATGAATCATCTAGAATAGGTAAAAGTGAGTCCAAGTTACATGCCAACCATAAATTTACATCAAGATAACTCAAAAATTTCATCCACAAGCAAAACTGGTCAAACTGGCTGCGTTTCTTGAGCTGAAGATGAAAATTGTGCCAAAAAACCCTGTGCGCCGCACGCCTGAGCCCTATGCGCCGCACACCTTTCAACCTATTGTTGGGGAACTTCATGGCATCCAAATTGAGCTCAGGTTGGCTTGTTGGAAAGCCCTTCATGTCTGCTATCCAGCCGAAGTGGAATTTTGCAATTTCGAGCTCATTTCCCCCCTCAAAATGTCATTCTCCCAGAAGTACTTCCTGTTGTTGCAAAAGGTGGCAGAAAGGTGATTTTCATGGTGTTTTTGAGCCTTTTGGTCACCCAGAACTTAATGAAATTCTTTGGAAATAGCTGAGAATGTATAATTCATCATGACAAACCCAAAAATGTAGAGTTTTCCTCTAGCAAGTGTCTCAATCTTAAGCGCGCGCGTCGACGCGCTACGCGTTGAGCCAAAAAACCTGTTTTTAGGACAAAAATTTTCAAAATGACAAAAATTTCTCTGAATTTGCTCAATTTCGGAGTGAATACCCTCTATCATGTGTTGTACCCCGCCAATGAAGCCTCGGCCAAAATTTGGAGTGGATCGGGCTTTTTCTGCCGTTTTAGTGCTTTGCTCAATCGCCTCTTTAGGATCTTCATTTTCGCTTTGCAAACATGCATACGAGCCCAATAGTGAGTTTTCATATGACGAAGCATGTCCTTGTCTCTATTTTCCTTCGCCAACAATTTCTCCAAATGAGTGTTCACCCGGATGAGCATAAACTCTCGATCAATCAGTGTCAAATCACCGGGTCTCCTTTGGGCCAATTCTCGGTCTTCCCAGATTTGCCGCAGCTCATAAAGTGTATGTTCATCTTCCAACTGTTTGTTGCGCTGCTCTAAGAAGTTGATCACCCACTTAGCCATCTACAATTTCTTTTGCAGTGAGTCATTCTTAGCTCTTTGCTCTCAGATGATCTCCTTTAGCTCTGAGCTAGGAGAGCTCGCATCAAGATCAATGATATCCGTGTCCTGACCACCTGAAGGACACTCATCAAACATGGGCCTCTTGCCCCTATCCTGGATCCATACCTGTGCTGAAGAAGAAGGCAAGACCCCTTCCACATGATGTGGAGATAATACTCGCTATGCCGATGAAGTCAACGAGACCCCTTCCACCCCGGGTCGAGATATTACTCGTCGTGCAGATGCAAATAAAGCCCTGTGGTCTCGCTGGTATGTCACATATGGAGGAGCACTTATATGCTCAGTCTCATGAATGTCTGGCTGGTGTGAAGGCGCTCCCCTCATCATGAACTATCTCGGGAGGCGGCTGTAGTGCTGAAAAGTAATCACGGGAGATGAAATCCTCCCAAGTAATGCCCTGCTGTGCCAACTGATGCATCACTATGATTTTAATCAATGCATAATGATATATGCTCTTATGCTGATGTGCTGGGATCTTCCTTTGTACTAAAGGCACCATCCTCTCTATGTTGCGACACATGAAAAATGGAATGTTCATCATACGTACCCTCGTGAAATGCATCAACAAACGGACATGGTACGCATAGAGACACGAGAATCTGCCCTCGCAACTGAAATATCGAATGATGAGTTTCATCAATGGTGCAAACTCATCCCTCAGGAATTTGAAAGGAAACACTGCGCTCAAGTGTCTCATATACCCGGTTTTTATATATGGCTCATAGTAGAATCTGTCTAACAGCTGGCGTTTGCTCCATTCCTCCCCTAAATTTGGTATCTCGGTGGCCTGAGCAATAGTCTCGGGTGACAAGGTGAAATTCACTCCGGCAAGGTTTACATGACCATCCTGTAAATGTAGAACAAATAAACAGACTAGTTCCCGATGATGCTAAGTTTGTGAGATCATCTCACAGTATTGGAAACATGATTGGCGCCAAAACAATCCATTGCAAGTGGGCAAGCTTGCAATTGAGCCAAAGAAGTAGGCTCCTCCCTGACATGCTGACCACTTTTGCCACCTTTGTGATACCTCCGTGGCACATTTGGCACATTTACCTTCGGTGTAGAATCACTATCATACTCCTGCTCATAGACTGACTCGGTCTCTGACATGTCTTTGAAAACAAGATAGCTGGAATATATATGCTAATGTATAAACTGTGTGCACAATTGACTGTAAATTGTTCTTTTTCTCTAAAAATGTTGTGACCAAGGGGACACAAATGCACAAGGGAATATTAGGACAGGGAAAACATTAGGGAATTTGGAAATAAAAACAAGGGACTTAGAGAAGGGAAGGGAAATGAAAAGCTTGGATTTTAGGGTTTTGGGATGTTAGGTAGGGATAATGTATTTTTAATAGAGGTGAGGGACTAGGATTTGAGGGATTATAGTGTAGGATTAATGAGGGAATTAATGGGGAAAAATAACGGTGAATTTGGGAATGGGAAACAAAGGGAAATGGGGAAAAAATGACAACCTTGGTTACACTCTGTTTTTGAAACCCTACAGCAATTTTTTGCATTCAAACCCTACAACAATTTCATTGACAAAGGAGGGATTTCCACTTGGATTTCTAAGGCAACATATGATGAACCCATTACATTAACCTTTGAAAAATCAAGCACAAGCAAGGATAATTTTAGGGGCGAATGTTCTCCCTTTGGCGAAATTAAGGGGTTTTAAATTTCTAGTGGGCGAATATTTTGTATCATAGTACATTTTTACAAATCACCTCAAATAGCCCACCTTATTTTAAGGGAGAGGGTAAAAAAGGTAAATTTAGCCCTTGAAATTAGGAGTTACAACCTTCCATTCGTTCATTTTCAAGAATAGGCTTTATTTAAGTGAATCCTATGGGCCAAATACCATATTTATAAAAGAGATATGGTAAATTAATAAAAATATAAATAAATGAGAGGTATGGTAAATAAATAAAACAT
>APFE030272570.1:0-18089 GCA_000404065.3 Pinus taeda | reverse complement strand
AACCCCAGCCCTTCATTTACATAAACTAAATCATTTCTAATTAAAAACGAACAAGGAAATCACGTGTACAAGGGTAATGAGGCCTATGCCTGCAACAACAAGCATAATGTGAGCAACCAGTAGTTCAAACCTACAATTTCATATGTCCTACCACCTACTTAACAACACCATAATACAGCACGAGAAATAGAGAAGAAACAAAATGAGAGACAAATGAAATGAGAATGTGTTGAACGCATACAAGAGATAGGGATAGGGTCCCTGAAACTTATTTAAAGGCCTTACCACATATATTGTTGGAGAGGGGGTACGGGTTCCACAGAACCCTATTGAAAAACCGAGTTGCTAGGATACTTGAAATTTTCATGATGGTGGCCACTAGGCATGACAACCTTCCAGAATAGTGAAAACACCAAATGAGGAAGACAAGACTGCGAGACATAGGGTTAGGTTTATCGAGAGGAATCCTCACCATTGGAATTATGGAACTCATCTCCACCCCCCATAATAACCGTCACATGGACATGACATGATCTAGAAGGACGTGTTGAGTTTCCATTTGATCACAAAATTCAAGAAAATAGCCATCGAACCATATAGTTCCACCTTGATTCAATTATGAACGAAGTCAGGTACAAAATTCCAAGGACATGCATAACAATAAATAGATAAAAATCAAAAGAATACTTTAAGTTTCCTAAGCACCAAGGTATAGAATCACATATATAGAAATAGAATAATGGTGTTTATATTTCCAACTAGTCCCTCAATATTAATATGTCTTGTAGTTAGATTAACTTCTTTTAGCAACGAAATATTGGTGAGGTTAGAGTTAAATTAAGAGAATGATTTCAAGGAAATGCTTAATTGAAAATACTTTGTGTACACATATCCATGAGCATTGTAAATTCACCAACCCTTAACAAAAAAAAAGATTTGTGAAATGCAGATACGTAAATCCATGTTTGCAAGAAATATAAAGAAGATTTTTTAAATACCTTGGTTTTTTCTTCCATAAAAAAGAAGAACAAATTATTTCTCACCACCTTATGATATGGCATTTCACTATAAAAGTGTGAAAATGGTCAACTGCCTTACAAATGGTAAGGGAAAATGGGAAGGTTCCAATGTATAGGAAGTAATGAAGTCTTTGTTGATGATGAAGGAACTAGGAAGCACTTCTAATTCCTATGGTTTTAGATTATGAGAATTCTTTAGCTTAAATCACATGATAGTACATTTGTCGACACGCTTTGAATCAACAAGTGTGGTTCATTGTCAGGACAAGTTGAAGAACAAGATCATGGTTGCATATTAAATAGTGAGAGCAGATCATCCAATGGTTAGGTTTGACTAAAAAATGGCTATATTAAATCAGACTTTGATAAATGGCTGGATTTGACATTCAAATTGTTTGATTATATAACATTATAATGCTAAAATTTTATTATAATACTTATCGTATGTAATTTATGTGAAAAGATGATAATAGGATCAGGTAAAATAACTAGAAATAATATCTCTAGGGACAATAATTGAAATAACTAATAATATTTACTATCCTATTATTCTAATAATCTTATAGTGTTAATCTTATTGTTAATGACTTGTGTAAATAATTAAAATAAATTAAAATAAATCTATGGATATTATTAATAATAACTAAAAAGATCTTATAATAGATCATTGAGATTAGTATTCCTATCGCAGTTATTATTATATTAAAATTACTACTATTGGTATTAAAAGTAAAATTTAATATGATAATGGTATATTACTATCAATGGATAGGGTATCAAATTATTAGTAATCTACTACGAACCCGTGTTACTAGTCTTAAGGAAATTAGTAATTGTAAGGATAATACGAGAATTAAATTAAAGGATGGGTAACTAATTAACATAAATTTAATAGAACATAAATTCGCTATTTAAATATCTTATACTATATAATTTTACCCTGAAGGAATGAAAAGAATTAAAATAAACCAAGGAAAAAGGCTAAAGAAAGAAGGTTAAAGGAAATCAAGGGGAAAACTCTAGAGCAAGCTACTAAAAGAGGGAGGGGAGGAAGGGGAGGAAATGAATAGGAGGTGAGGGCCAGGATCCAACATCTGCTGATCTTCCAACCATCATCTCTATTGAGATTTCTTGGACTTCTTTCAATCTCAATGGATTCCTATGGTTTTCTATTCTTTGGGCTATTCAGGTGAGAATAAATGCTTTTGTTTATAAGGATAAGCTCTTGTCACAATCCATAATTTTCAATATAATTGAAGGTTATTTTCTTTTTTGCTAAAGCAATAGTCGTACCTTCATTGTCATTAAAATAGAAATTAATTTACATAGATTACAACCAACCAAGTGGATCCATGGACCGGGTAAAAACTACCAGCTAACACCCCAGGGCATCGAGTAAAGGGTGTAAATCCTGATCCCTACCAATCAAAACAACAAAATCCTCAACTGCCAGACCGTACTAAGGCCAACCATTCGACTCACCACAATCCAAATGGGGGACTAACACTCATACCAAAGAAACACCTAAATCAAAATGGAAATCAACAATGATGCCTTTAATCCCCACCTACAAAACACCATGCTCGATCCAACAGTAGTGGAATATATCACAGTGCCATGGAGCCCAACAATTAACCACATGGACCCACTGACATGCACGAAGGTTCCTGACCGTAGATCACCCAAGCTTCATCCCGCAGTAGAGGAAGATGTCGTAATGCCAAAAATTCCACCGCTTAACCACCTGGACCCATTGACATGTTCGATGATTCCTAGATGTTGATCCTCTCTGCTTGATCCGTTGGCCCATGATCATATCGCACGGGCCTAAAACACCATTGGTTAGCGTGCGATGAGGGTGGTATACATACACACCCCTCGGCCATGTGTATCGACTTGAGTGGAATCGCTCCCAAATCTCAAAAACCACTTTCTGCTCGAAAGGTGCCCGATGACTAGAAAACCACTTCACGGGTGAAATTATGTCCCCATGAAGAGAATCTAGGGAATTTTGAATGCCACGAAAGCCCGGATTCCAGCTTCTCAGTCCATCCCCTCTACACTAGTTGATGAAACCATGCAAAGTACAGTCCCATCCCTCCGGCCAACTGCCTCGGTTGCAAAATCTACTGATCCAAGAAAGAAGTGGAAAAAAGAGGAGAACGTAGCAACTCACGTCGAAACTAAATTATCTTGACCTTGCGTCCATGGCGCTGTTACGATACAAAAATATCTTCATCTGCTTGGCAACCACACTGTTCCTTGAGTCTGTTCTCAGGCAACCCTTGCCAACCCATCGCAACTCTGCAAATGGTACAATTCACACCTTGGTTGGCCAATAAATCTGCCAGTTTGTTAGCCTTCCTATGTACATGGTTAAAACTTACCGTGTGTAGGCTCATGAGGTGGAGCTGGATTCGTTGAAGGACTTGGATCAACCTCTAATGTTTTGAAACCTTCTCCGGCCCCGAGCCCCAACTGATTCTTTTGACTAAGTCAATGATTAGCTCAGATTCTGCTTCGATAATTAGATTTTGTCAATTGTCCTTCACTAGGAGTTCTAAGCATTGCTCCATAACCATTAGTTCTACCATGTTGTTAGTGGATTTGCCTAAATGGCAATGGAAGATGGATAGGATATTACCCAATTCATCCCTTAACACTCCACCAAAGCCAAGAATACCCGGGTTGCCTATAGAGGCCCCATCAATGTTATATTTCAGAAAACCTTGAGGAGGAGGATGCCAATAGTCCTACTCAGTTTCCATTATCCTAACCTTTCTTTCCAGGCCCTAAGGAATAAGCCCCTGCATGCCCAACTATTTGAGAATTCTCATATGCACATCTGAAGGTGGATTCTTAGGGGGAATTCTCACAGTCATATTAACTGTCTCCCTAAGTTGTCTTAAGGTCTGCTCAAAAAGACATTGGAAGGGTTTATTTTGATTTTTAAAGATCCTATTGTTCCTTTCTTTCCAGACATTCCAAATAATGAAACTAGGCGTGAGAGCCCAAGCTGAGCAAAGAATTTCAGAATCAGAAAAATTTCACCTCCATTTCTTTAGGGTATTGATAATACTCCCTCTATCCCTATCGTTCTTTTGTAAGATGGTAGCAAAAGAGTCCCACAATCTAGAGGTGAAGATGCAATTGTTTAGGAGGTGTTCCATAGTTTCCTCTTGGGCCTCATAGAGCTGGCATTTGGAAGGCCCCAGAACCCCCCTTTTCCAAATGTTGTCCCAAGTCAGAATTTTCTTATGATAAACGAGCCACATGAAGAGTTTAATCTTCATCTAGCCTTGATGTCTCCATAGATTCTGCCAAATTCTATCCGGAGCAAGAGAATTCAGCTCAAGGAGTATGGGTTTTGCCTCCTTAAGATTAAAGGTTCCCTCATTGTTGTTGCCCCATCTTAACTGATCATGCCCCCCTATTACTAGAATCTTCCTTTGTTCCAACATTTTCATAAGAGCCTCTCCTTTATGCTTCCTAGTTCTGAATTGTTGTAAGACTCCTTTTGGTGCAAGGAGAGCTGAAAGCATGAAAACTGGGATAGATTGAAGAACAACCTTTGTAAGCACCAACCTACCAACCAGGTTTAAAGATCTAATGGTCCAATTCCTAATTTTATCCTGCATCTTGTTAATCACCGGCTCCCATATGCTCTTATGCAGAGGTTTAGCAATTAGAGGAGCACCCAAATATTTTGAAGGAAGGAAATCCCTTTGAAAGCCTAGAATTCTGGAGATATTACTTTGAATAGAAATATTGGTATTAAAGAAAAAAATCTTGGATTTGGAAAGATTAACCTCCATACCTGAAGCCATGGCAAAGTCACTTAGGAGTTGTTTTTAAGCTTGAGCCCCTTAGGGATTCCTCGCAGCATGGTATCATCCACAAATTGCTGATGAGTCTAGGACTGTCCATTCTCATAAAGTTGGAGACCCTTGATTTTGCCATCTTCCTTTGCTTGCTTTATGGACCTACCTAGTCCTTCCATCATGAAAATGAAGAGAAAGGGAGAGAGTGGATCACCCTGCCTAAGGCCTCTAGAAGGAATAAAAGTCTCAAAGGGAGAACCATTTACCAAAATAGAAAAACTGGGTGAAGTTACCAGGGCCATGACCCATCTGACCTAGTTATGATCAAACCCAAAAGCAATAAGAACCCTCCTAAAATAAGTCCAATTCAACTTGTCATAAGCTTTGGCTAGGTCCAGTTGCATGATCATTCCAGCCTTTCTATTGCTAGTTAGTGAGTGCACCACCTCCTGTGCTTGAATGATATTATTGAGAATTTTCCTGCCTTCCACATAACCCGATTGTTCCCCAAACATGAGAGTGGGAAAAAGTGGTTTGAGTCTATTGGATACAACCTTGGATATTATCTTGTAAACCACATTGTAGAATGCAATGGGTCTAAACTTATCAGGAGTTAGGGCATTATCCTCTTTAGGGATCAGAGAGATGAAGCAGGTGTTGAGAGCTTTCACGATAGTTCTATTCTTCCTGGAATCTTCTACTACATTCAGAGTGTCCTGTTTAACGATATTCCAGAAATATTTAAAGAAATATACATTGAAACCATCAGGGCCTGGTGCTTTACCATTCTGCATTTCCTTTAGAACATCACTGATCTCCTCTTTAGTTACTGGCCTATTGAGGTTGAAGTTATCCTCTCTGGACACTAGTCTTGGTATATGTCTTGTTAGGACCTTGATGAAATGCTCTTTGTCCAAAATGTTTTCCTTTGCTATCCCACGAAAGTGCTGGACTAACACAACTTCTATGTCTTCGTGGGAACTGAGAAGTTGCCCTCCCTCATCTTTGATTGAAGAGATTCTATTATGGGCTCTGTTTGCCAAGGTGGATCTGTGGAAGAATCTGGTGTTTTGCTCTCCTCATTTTAGCCATTGCACTCTAGATTTTTGTCTCCAAAATATTTCTTCTTGTTTACAAAAGTTCTCCCATTCTTGCTGGAGTTTGGTAGCTTTCTCATTTCTGACTTTTTCAAAGCCAACGGTGATAAGGGTTTGTTTTAGTACCTGCAATTTGTTTTCAACAGTTTTTTTCCCTAAAAAATATTACCAAATTCATTCATGTTCCAATCTTTTAGCCTGCACTTGATATGTTTTAATCTTTTGTGAAGAAGGAACATACTTGTACCCTGAATGTGTAAATCTTCCAACCACCAACCTAAAATGTTGTTGATGAAATCTGGATGGGAGAGCCATATTTTCAAATCTAAAAGGTCTATTGTTGGGGGTACCTATTCCTTTGACCTCTAGTCAGACCAGCCAGTGATCTGATCCTCCAAACGGGAGAATACTTGCTGCTATTTCCTTATTATTGAGTATAAGGTCCTCTAAGATGATGAATCTGTCTAAATTTGATGCAACTTGAGAGTCTCCTCCTCTTTTATTGTTCCAAGTAAAGAGACCATTACTTGAAACAATGTCAACTAGTTTCATAGAATCCATAAAAGTTTGAAAGGCTAAGGAGTCTGTGTTTAGCGTTCTGGTACCCCCTTTTTTCTCTGATAGTGATTTGATCATGTTGAAATCACCCCCCAAGATCCATGGTATATCTAACTATCTCGCTCTGAGATCCACCAGAGAATCTATAAACCTGACTTTATCATCCATTATCTGAGGTCCATAAACATTCATGACCAGATATATCTCCCTATCCCGCACATGTTGAATAACCACTGATAAATAATTTCTAGAAGCCTCAACATCTATTATACCAATCTTTTGGGGATTCCAAAGAGTAAGAATGCCTCATGCTGTATTTTCTGCCTTGACTTCTAAAAACTCAAAATGATTAAGCCATTTGCTATATATTTCTTTAATTTTCTGAATGGAACATTTAGTTTCCTGGATAAACATCATATCTAGAGCTTCTTGTTTCATCCTGTTACTAATTAATCTTTGTTTCCTTTTACTACCTAGACCCGTGATCTTCCAAGAAGTGAACTTCATCATTAAAGATTTGTGAAGGAGTAACTGGTTAGGTCTTTCATCTTACCTGAATCTATCATTAGCTTTCCACATTCCATAAATAGCTCATTCTACTTTTTTCCGCCTCTCTTATTCCCTCGGCATCTAGGTGCTAATCCTAGTGTTTTTTTCATAGTTTTCACTCCTTCGCTACTCTGTATTGTAGTGTTACTTTTCCTGTCCATCCCTGTAGTCTAGGTTTTCCATAAGTACAACTGTTGTACTTTGGTGAACTCATCTTTAGGTAACGAGTCTATCCCTCCCATGGTTCCTTGTTTCAAGAACCCTTCCAAATCTATGTTTTCTCTCTCAAGAATCTCCTGTAGTTCAAGGTCCTCCATTTCCATCTCACTCTGGATCATTTCCTAGTCCATATCCAGTTCTACATCCCTCATCATAGCCTCTTTCTGTTTATTATTATCCTTTATTTGCTCCTTGTCTTCCTCTTTCTCCTTCTCCTCTGGACTTCCCTCCATTCCCTGATCTGCTCTTTTTCCCTCTTCTTCTTCCTCGAGCACTTGGTACCTGTTTAGGTTGGCCTGAGGCCCTTCTACCTGATATTTCTTAAGTCCCCTTCTGCCCCCTTTTCCTCTATGATTCACTCTATGAAATCTTTCAGTATCTTTCATAGTGGTAGCTTTGCTCTTATTTTCTTCTTTGCTGAGAGAGAAATCCTTAAAAAGGTGTCCATGCTCATGGCATTTGTAACATCTAAATGGAATATTCTCATAATCAACTGTTTGAACCCATCCTTCATCAAAAACTTCCTAGATAACCTCATCCGGTAGGGCTCAGGATGGATCCATTTCCACACAAATTCTTGCAAAGGAAGTGTATTTTCCCCTTCTCGTGGCTTCAGAGGCTTTGACAAAATGTCCTAATTTATTTCCTATGGCTGTTAACGACTCTGTTTGCTAATAATCAAGAGAAGGGAGTAAAGCCTTACCTAAACAGGAACCGAAGTGAATGTCTCCTACTCCGAGACAAAGCTCATCATCCACAGCGTCATATAGAGGCCAGCATCGGCGAAGAAGTAGGGCCCCCCTTCAAACACTCTGTCTTTATCCTCAATATTTGTGAAGACCACAGTGAAGAATCCCTTTGACCCAAGATGTAGGTCAGCGCTTCCTTTTGGTTTCTAATGCTATTTAATCCATGTCTGTAATGCTTTTTCAGTGGGCCATACTCCCATGAATTTACAAATGATAGCATATGTCCGCATGTGGTCCCTCTGTGCCTGCAGAGAAGGATCATTCAGAACTACTCTGGGTCTGACTTCAGTTTTGGGTCTACATGGACTCTTCTGTGCCTTAGTTTTTGCCCCCTGTTCCTTGTCATCTTCCTCCTTGTCTTTTGTGCTATTATTCTCCTTTGTTTTAATTCCCTCTTTCTCTTCTTCCATGCTTTCTTTCCCTAGTTCAGAAATACCTCTGACCTCTTCTATTGGCTTCTTACCTCGGCTGGCTATAGGCTGCTTGTAGGAGGGAGTGGAGCTCCCTCCTTTGCGCCTTCCATGGATTTCAACGCCTGCTTATGACTGTAAACCCGGCTGTTCGTTCCTCGCTGAATATAATTGAAGGTTATTAGTAAGTATTAAAGGGGGGGAATAAAAACATAGAAGGCAATGTATGATTCCCTCGAGAGTGTGGAATGTCAAGATATACGAATAACAATGCAAGGGTAACAAATAGAATAATTATTTTGAGTTAACAACTAGCAATAAAGTAGTATCTACTGTTCAAGATATTGTGTATTTATAATGAGACGAATGGTAGAAATGAATCTCAAGTTGTATAGATTTGTTCTAAAAAAATATGGATTTGATGGATTTCTAAATATAGTTATGTTTGTGTAAGCATGTTATGAGGGAGGATAATATGGATGCCAGTCACCTGTAAAGTATGGTTTTGAAAGTCATGCAAGATTTATGAATATGGCAGAGTTGTAATAACAAGATTCAAGATGATCCTTCCAAGATATATCCCTTTCACTCTAAGAGCATCAATTCAACCTATTTTTTTGAGTCTTTTATCCTCTAGTTCTAAGAGTATATAGTGGAATATATCTAATTTTATTGTCTTTTTTGAAGACCCAAAGGGTTTTAAAGAATTATGTGATGTACCTTTTTATTATTATTTTGTAGATAATGTTTTTTCCGTGTGAAAAGAAAACCAACAATGGAAAATTGTTTAGCCACACTTCACAAATATAAATACTCTTAAAAATTATGAGTGTTAATCAAATTTAACCTTTCATTTCCCTATAACAAATATTTATTTTTCCTTGTGAGTAATACTAATATCATTTTCATAAGTAACAATTATGAAATAAGTCTCTTTTATCAATTATGGAAAAATACAAACTTTTTCCATATATATATAAGCAATGGAAAATTTTTATCTTTTCTTTTGCTCATAAATATACTTGCTTTTAAATATTGTAAACGTTTTTTAATTTTGATTTTTATCTAATGCCAATTTTATTTCTTTTTTCACTTATTTTTTAGAGTGATATTATAATTTCTTCATTATGATATAGCAATTTCAAGGTGGTTGTTCTCATCAAGTGCTTTGAGTGTCTCCATTATTGGTGTGAGTTCTTGAATCAATGATTGACATTAATCTATATTTGGATTTAACGAACACATATACAAATAATGAATCTTATTTATCAATAGGTGACTATTATAAATAATCCATTTTAATTAAAAACAAATGAAAAGAAATAGATTTATTTTTATGGTAGATAAGCAAATATAACATAGTTGTTTAAGGTCTAGACTCTAAAACACTTACTATAATGATATTTTTTCTTTTCTTTTTGTAAGTTTGGTGGACTACATTTTCATCATGTCCAATATATCAACTTATTGGGACAAATAATTGAATGGTGACTTGGCATCAAGGATGCCTAAATAGAGCACCGATCACCATCTATCCAAGACCCAAGACCAAGTGAACTCATTATAACGAAATTAATAAAAATATTTTAATATAATTAATTGTCGGAGTTTAAACAACATATTGTATTATTGAGAAGAAGAGTAACCATCTATCCAAGATCTTTTGGACTCATTATAATAAAATTAATAAAAATATTTTCACATAATTAACGATCTGAATTTAAGAAACATACTTTATTATTGAGAAGAAGAATAACATCTTTTGACTAGTGGGTTTGGCAATCCTCCACTTTGTGAACCTCTATGAACTTGCCAATTACAATTCCTTATGAGAAAAGTCATTTCAAGGTGTTTTTAAGAAATTCGAGAATGCAAACATGTATAAAAATTTAAGACAGATTATTAACAATGGCTTTTAAAAACATAAAAAATATAAATCAACATAATTCCATATAACATTCCATGAGAAATGTTTGGCATGCCAAATTAAAAAGACGTGTTTCTTTGTGAGAAAAGAAAACAAACCATGGAAAATTATTTATTATAGCCTGACTTCACAAACTTAGACACTCTTAAAAGTTATGAGTATGAATTATATTCCAATATTTTTGTCTTTCTAATATATATTTGTATTTCCATGAGTAGCAATACTCATTTTACTTTTAAAAATTCTAGAAAGATTCAAAAGATTTCCAAAAGTAATGCCAAGTGTTTATGTTGACTTCTACTCAATAAGGTCATTGTCTTAAACATTATAAATTATTTTGATTTTGATCTAGTATCATATTTATATGTTCCATTTATTTTTCGATGTGATATTAGATTGATTTCCTTATTTTATAGGGATTGTAAAGTAATTTGATACGAGTGCTTCAATTTATTACGTTTTGACTTATTTTTGGAAGTGATATTAGATTTATTTTTTTAGAATATAAATATTGTTTAGTGGTTGTTCTCAACCATTAATATGTGTATGAGTGTCTTCTATTTATTATTTGTGTGAGTGTTTCAATCATTAAAATTAATTTTAAATTTGATTAAAGGAACATATATACAGAGTCTTATGAATTTATTTTATTTGTTAATAAATAATTAAATCATCTAACAAAATACATTTAGTTTAATCGTAATTAAACATATATATTCTAAATATAGAAATTAAATCATAAATTTAAGGTGTTCAAGGACGTAAATATAAACATATTTTAATGGAATTAAGGAACATAAATATAAATATTGTATGATGGAGAAGAGTAGTATTATCTTTTGACGGGCCAATTTGGATATACTTTGTATTATCCTTTGACCGACCAATTTGGATATACTATGTATGAATAAAGTTATTTCGAGGTGTTTTTAAGAAATTCCAAATTCGAGAATATAAAAATAAAGGAAAGAATACTAACTGAAGTCTGTAGCTTTTAAAAATATAAAAATCACTCAGAATAAATATATAAAATTCGCTCAGAATAAATGGATGGACATCTACTTGGTTCCATATCGCATTGCATGAGAATGTCGGAGATGTCAAATTAAAAAGAGTCCAATTATGTATATGAAAGCTGCAATATCAAAAATTTCTTTCTATTCCAGAGGACAACATCTCATTGAACAAGTACGCATTTAGTTTGGCTGAAAGGAGGGAGTTAATTTGTTAATTTGTGAAGATCAACCCTAAACCACTTGAAGACAATTCAGTTTATTGGAGGATTTCTACTCTCTTACATCTCAGAACTACATTTCTCATACGCCATTCATTGGACGACAGGTAAATGCGTGTTTTAAAGAAGAGGAAAAGAAGGCTTGATGCGAGTTTGAAAATTAACAGTTGCTCTTTAATTAACAAGAATGATTAATAGACCAATGTTTATACAGGTAAATGCGTGTTTTAAAGAAGAGGAAAAGAAGGCTTGATGCGAGTTTGAAAATTAACAGTTGCTCTTTAATTAACAAGAATGATTAATAGACCAATGTTTATACACAATGTGTTGCCTGCAAAGGAATGCGCTCAGAATATTAATTTGCAAACTAAAACTTGCTCTCTAATTAACAAGAATGATGGATCAAACAGACCATTAAGAGACCAAGGTTTATACACAATGTGTTGCAGATTTATTTTTTCTTCTGCACTGCATTTATTTTGACTAATAATAGGAGCCAGTCCTATGTTTTCAGCAAGGCTTTTTCATATCGACTAAGAGAAGCTATTCAAACAGAATTACAAGAGATGTATGAGGTCATACTGTAGCTGGAATTTGAAAATAATCATTAAACATCACCGGTCCCTTGCACTTGGTCTCATAGGTCACATAGAGCAAAACCCTAGTATCTTAATTCTGTGAATAGCATTGCGCCAGATATCTCCAATCAACTATAGGAATTTTTTGAATTTGCTAAGAGCAATACACCTGCCTCCAAACCTTTGCTGCAGAAATACAATCAACGCAAGAAGTAGTGCTCCAAAATCGATCACAATATCCCAGGCGGTCGAGTAGAAATCCAAGTCTGGATTGGCATAGAAATAAGAACTGCTGTACAGTGGTATAACCCGGCATGCATCATATACATGTGGAATGGAACGTGCCAGTGTGATTCCAATATAAAAGTATGGTACCAAAATTATCATTTTTGTGTCACTGAAAAAGTTTACCAGAATTTGTGGTAGCAAAAATCCATCGAGGATGACGCCTGCATAAGCTCTAAAATTTTGCCACAGAGCTTGATTATTATTCATGTTGAGAAAAAAATATCTGCTCTCAGAATGTGAAGCCCCAGAAAGATGATGAAGAAGATAAGCTATTAGACCTCCAAAAGCTATACAAAGAACCTTTGTTTCCCAGAACCATGCGGTCTTCGCATGTGGCACAGCAAGTCCGGCAGTCGAAACTAATTGAAGAAGTCGAATCTGCAAAACAAATACTACGATCGTCATTATTGGAACTACAATTCCATTCATTTCTAACCACCCACCACGGAATTGCAAGACATTCTTCCCCTTCTGGTCCGTGAAAAATGCTTCAAAGTTGAGTAGCAAAGGAATCAGATGCCCCAAGGCAAGCGCAGTGTGCGTCAACAAAGAGACAAATGGCAGTACATTTGGATGTCTCCTAATGTGCAAGAGCTGTGTATAGATGACGACAGCCGTTAGTGAGAGAGAGACCAGCCCCATAATGATCTCCAAATCGTTTCTCCAAGTGGATTTTTCTACATGGTCTTTGTAAATAGATGTTGATGACAATTTCATTGGCTTAAAATAGTGTGGATCCTTTTGTGACCTGAGACTTGTAATGCTGCCACTAATATCAGAATATAACTCCGGATTTAAGGAAGCATAGTTGACCACTATATGAATTTCACAATCCTTCTCCCCTTCAATAGTTTTACTCCCAACATGCCGACATCCAATCATACACACTGATCCTGTTAGAGGATTATATATGCCCTCTGCTGATATAGTTGACACATGTACAAACGAGGTTCCGGGTCCAACAGGCATCTCGAATTTTAAATTGAAGCTGACATTCAACGGGGCACCGCCAGGATTAAATCCATTTGTAGCGGGAAGCTGCATATCCCTCTCGAATCTATTACCAACGGTAAATGGGTATGCATGGCCCTGCATTCTCAAATTTCCAGAGTTCTCAATGGCAACATCAAAAGCCAGATCCCCAAAGGAGGACCCATCTGGGTACCATCTTACCGAAGACATCTCGCTGCCCGTAAATGTCTTATTACAAACTTTGCCCACCTGGTCAAGTTTGGTGTACTTGTACTGAACAATGGGCAAATTAGTGATATTTCCCATTCCTCCTTCGATTCCAGTAGGGCCTTTGAATGTGAAATTCTTAAAATTGCCCTTCTGGCTCTCAACATGTCCGACAACCATATACCTATCCACAACGGTTAAAGCCGTCGGAAACTGCATAGAAATGCTGATACCACAATCCTCCTCCTCAGACAATACGTTTCCACCATTTTCAATACGGCAGGCTACCATACACAATTGATCCCTTTCAGCGTCCCATTCACCCTCCCCAATCAAAATGGTCTCTGGGAGGGTAAACATAAAGCCTGAATTCCATAGACTGGAGAATCGGAAGTACCCACGCACTTGCCCTTGTGTGGTACATTTCAATTTCTCAACAAAAACAGTGTTCGGAAGCGATTCTCGTTGACTCACATTGAAGGGACTACAATCCCTTCCACTGCACCCAGGGTTCCAAAAAACATCTAGAGGCCTTCTCAACCAGTCCAAATTACAGAGACTGCTGCCACTGTTCAAGATATGTTTATTTGTATATAACACTTGAGGCCGCTTTTTGACTGAGCAAACCCTTCTGGCATCATCCACCCTAGTGTACTCATAAAACCTGTCATACGTTGCATATATAGATATGGGTTCGAACAATTTCTCTCTGTCTAAACTCTCTATTGTCCCGTTAATCAGATTACTCACCAGGGTGCTCGTTTTGGGATAAGAAAACTTAGCGGAAGCCAAGAAAGTTGTGTGGGAACCGTTGACAAAGTACCTGCGGGCCAATCCCACGGTGCACATCCTGCTTTGGGACGAATTAGAGTGGAAACCCTGCGCAAAGATGGCAAAAACCCGACCTCTCGGCATTGACCGCGGCGTGCCAGCCGGCCTGAAATGGGATGGTGGTCTTTGAAAGCTACGGTTGATAGCAGCTGCTCCGCTGTGGACCGTTAAACGCCCCTTGATTTTGAGCACATCTTCCCGCTCGGTTTGCCACACATCAGAGACAGAAAACGACACGGAATTGGATCGTGTGAGGGCACTCTGGTTAAAGATCGAGCCTCCTCCCTCGTACCAACCCTGGTAAAAGCTCAGTGCTTCGGGTTCTTCGTTCAGGAAGCCCCCTTCTCTGATGACGGCTTTTGGCGCAGGAACGAAATCCTGGCAGTGTTGGGAGTACAGTTCATAGTACAGTGAAGCGTTTATTCCTCCTATGACAGCCATCATTGAAGCGTTTACCGGGGTTTCTCCCATGACAGCCAGCAGAATCAAGATCACCCAGATGGAATTTGAGCCCATGAATCCGTGTAAACGACCCATGGGTCCAGATTTGTGTATTACAGGGCCTTCCCAGCAATTCTTAAACTGTAATTCCGAATGCAATATTCGTCTTGTGCTTTCTTTTTTCTTAGCGAGTGAGTGCCAAGTCTTCTTGAAAACAAAGCGAGTGCAAAGTCATTTGAAATCTTTTTCATTGCCAGAGTGAAGGGAAGTATTGAATTTATGTTCGATGTCCGAAATCCGTTTGAATCCGGGTCCAACGGGTAATAATTGTCGAAGATTTCGTGGGTGAGTCGTTAACCGTCAAATTATTACATCAAACGTTCATGTGATATTTTTTCAAACGTTAACGTGATATATTTTGTAAATTTGAAATTTAATATTAAAAAATAATTTTCAAATATGACATGATTTAGAAATTGTCTTTTCCAATAATGAAAATGTATTTATAAATTTTACTGATATCATTATTAGTTTTATAACAATTTGCTAATATATTAAGATTTATTATTATATATTAAGATTTAAGTATGAAATTTAATATTATTTAATAATAATCTAATATTTAATATATAAATATTAAAAATTGTAATTGTTAATATTTACATAATTTTTAGTAATATAACTATATTTAACCATAGCTAAAGTAGCTCAAAAATGGTCAATCTAAAAAATTATCATTCTTCGGATAAAAGTTCGGAAAAATGGTCAATCTAAAAAAATTATAATTCTTCGGATAAAAGTTCGGATAATTCTTTTGAGGGTAAAACTCTGTAGCTTTGTCATGTTCTGCATGTCGTCTGGAAGGAGATCCTCTTCATAACTATGATGGTAGTTCAACGCTAGGTGCCTCATCTCCGACCAGGTTCCCATTATTCCATCTTTAATTCTTCCTGACCATCCTCCATCCTGCTGCCTCCTCGTGCCTATCCATACTTGCAACTCCGTCAAGCTTCTGAGACCCTTCAAACTCCAAATACTCGCCGGTGCTTCCATTTCCACACTTAAATCTGGATTGTATAACTGGAGTCTGCTGAGTGAAGTAAGTTCAGACATCTCACGCGGAATCATCTCTAACGATCTACATTCCTCTAAATTAAGATGCTTGAGATTTGTGAGCTCTCCAATCTGAGATGGCAATGAAGTTAGACCTGTACACCGTGAAAGATCCAAAAATTGAAGACTGAAAAGATGGCATATCTGTTCAGGCAAATCTTTGATGAGGGGAAGGTCGCTTAATGAGAGAAACTGGAGCATTCTGAGCTGCCCAATTGACGTCGGGATTGAAGTTATTTGGGAGCATCCCGACAGATTGAGAACCCTGAGAGAGGTTAAGCTGAGAAGAAACTCTGACAAATTTTATCCGAAGAATTATAATAAAGTTGTATCTCTCGGGTTTTGAGATCCATTTATGAAACCTTGTCTGTTTGCTCTACAATGTACGGGACTCGTAGATTTTGAAATGGATCTACTTATGTGGCTACCTTCCCTTCAAGCACATCTTTGAATGAATGAAGTGGTGCCACTTAGAAATTTCAACGGAGCAGCGCTGATCTGAATCAAAAGGGGCCTGAATGATAGATCTGGGCCGATATACATTCAACGCCAACAGATTGATGTAGATCTCGTCAAAAGTAATTAGATATGTACGAAATTTTTATCGAAAGAAAGCCTCCGAAGGCTTCATTCAACGTCAACGTACTTATGCAGGTAAATTTAAGGATTTTAATTTTGTATAGGTAATATGGTTAAAAGAAGATTTTATATTGTTTGATAATAATGGAAATATTAAGATTTGGTGATAATAATATTAAAATATAAGTAATAAGGTTTTGAATAATAATATTTAAGACATAATAATGTTTTATAATAATATTAGTATGATTGTTTAATATTTATATAATTTTTAATAGTTAATTATATGTAATTACAGTCAAACTAATTTAAAAATGGTTAATATTTGTCATTATGGTCATCCATGTTTAACATTGTCAATCATAATGAACATGCCAATCATATTCATCTATAGTTAAGTATTGAAAACCATGTTTAGCAATGTTTACTCATTGTCAATCATTGTTGACTCTAGACACTAATGTTAAAAGGTTGACATATACATATCATAAATAAATATCACTCAAACAAAAATCACTCAATCTATATGTATATATATGTTTTCAAAAGGGCATGAAATAGATAAACTTAGGAAAGGAAAGTATTTTCAATTTAGAATAACAATAAAATGCATTGTGGGGAAACCAATAGCCATGGACATTAATAATACATTACTCTACTTATTAACACTTTGCAATGCCCCTTCCTAATCATGTTATCTTACATTACCTTATTAACCTACCTACTATGTGGTTGACTTTTAGCTTGATTCAAGTGTTATTAATATACTTAAGAGGCAAGTGTACAATAGCTACATAAGAACACCATAGCTACATAAGAACACCTTGCACAAATTTGATAGTACAATCAACATCTGTAACACCTCCCAAATAATAGTCAAGAATTACTTTATCATGTTTAAGATTTTAGTAAATAGAATTCAGGAAAGACCAATGACTTTTTAGATGAATATTTAAATAGCAATTTTTTTTTTATTTTTTTTTTTTGTAATTATGAAATCTCATAATTAAAGAAGGAAGACCAAAAAACAATTCCAACCTCTAAGAAGTTAGGAACAGTTAAACACAATTACACCTTTCTCTCCTGGAGTTAAAAAGAGATCTTTGTGCAAAGAAAGGGGTTCAAACTTGAATTAAAAATAAGGAGAAAGGAAAGTCTGTGAACGAACAACACGCTGTTAGAGGGGAAAATATAGCGTTGGACCTGGCTTAGTGGATAACCTCAGTACAAAAATAGAATCAGTGGTATTTTAGAATGGACTAGTCTTGACGTCTATTACTAGATTCGAGAGATAATACTAAAAAAATTGTTACCTAGTGTCCTATAGTGGATCTCGAGGGGAGAAGTGGACGTGATTTCCCTTCTCAAGGTTTGGTGGAGAAGGTCTCACCTTATCTGAATTCATGCATTGACATAGACAGACAAGTATTCCAACTTTGCTTAAGTCTAAAGCTATGAGTTCATGAATAAAAATAGATATATATTTGGCTAGTGTAT
>APFE030272558.1:110076-139768 GCA_000404065.3 Pinus taeda | reverse complement strand
TCTTTATGAGCAAGGCACACAGCCTCTTCAGAAGATTCATGGGTTGTCTTCTTTTCAAAATATTTCTCTCTTTCAGCGAACTTTTTCACAAGAGAGTCAAAGGTGATATCTTTGAGATTTCCATTGCTTGCAAGGACTCAAGATAATTGGAGTAAGTAGGATAAAGTGCCTTGAGAAAAGAAATAAGAGGAATATCCAATTCAACCTTAGTGGATTTGATATCATGCATTATAGACTTTACTTCAGATGCAAGAGCAAGAGGATCGTTATTTTGTAGTTCAAGAGTGAAGAGTTTAATCATGAGTTGAACAACTTCAAGTGCAGAATTTGAGTCATAGAGTTCTTTCAGCTTTTGTAAGGCTTCAAAGCAGTTGAATATGATGAAATATGGAGACTCACCTCTTTATTTACAGATGCTGCAATTAATGCATAAGCTTTGTTGTTCTTGTTTTCCCAAATGGCGAGCTCTTTGTCTGAGGTAGGCTTTTCTGGGTCACTGTCTCCTTCTCCGACACACACTCCTTTGCACAACTCATTGAATATGAGGGTGTCTTGTATCATCCGGGACCAATTAGGATACTTCTCCTTGCCAGTGAGAACTATTCCCACCATGGATATGATTGAATGCATTCTGTGAAAAAAAAAACTTCTGCTGATAGAATAATACTTCTAATGGAAAAAAAAATGTGCTTTTGTGGAGGAAAAAAAAACTTTTGCTGCTAAAAAAATGATTCTGATATGAAAGTGTATTCAAAACCATCCAAAATCTGAGCAGGAATAGAATTCTGCTACGCCATTTATATATTATTGACCGTTGAAACGAATGCTGATAACCATGCTACCAATGTAACATATACCACCACATATATATCACCGCATAAAACCATGTAACATATATATATATATATATATATATATAATCGCCGCATATATATATATATATATATATATATATATATATATATATATATATATATTATATATATATATATATATAATATATATATATATATCACCGCATAAAAAATTGAGCGTTGTGTTAAACGCTATCACCGCATATATATATATCGCATAAACAATTTGAGCGCTTGTGTTAAACACTACTACTATAACATATATCACAGCATATATATATCACATAAAAAATTTGAGTGCTTGCTATCACCGTAACATATATCACAACATATATATATCACATAAAAAATTTGAGCGCTTGTGTTAAATGCTACCACTGAAAGAAAACAATGTTGCAACGTATTGCTTGAACAGTTCACCAAGCATTGTATGAAACAAGTAGTCCTCCACGCAGTCG
Source organism: Pinus taeda (assembly GCA_000404065.3). Taxonomy (NCBI): domain Eukaryota; kingdom Viridiplantae; phylum Streptophyta; class Pinopsida; order Pinales; family Pinaceae; genus Pinus; species Pinus taeda. The sequence continues at coordinate 138,456 of APFE030272558.1, read as the reverse complement.
CACATTTACTCAGGCAGCGTTCCACTCACGTAAGTATACCATTCACTCAGCATTACTAATGAGATAAGAGGAGACAACGTTCCACTCACGCAGATATACCATTCACTCAACATTCACTCAGGAAGCGTTTCACTCACACAGGTATACCATTCACTTAGCATTCACTCAGGCAGCGTTTCACTCACGCAGGTATACTATTCATCGACGCATACCAGTGGCGTATCTCTGTAGTGTCATGTCAGGCCTCAGTATAGACAGTTGTGTAGTGCGGCAGAGGCAGGTTATTTCAGAATAGAAGGGAATAAGACAGAGGTAGAGGCAGAGGAGTTACAAGGAGCATAATAGCTAAAACAAGGAGCTGGCTCTGATACCATGTCAGGCCAGGAGTAACTCCAGTTTGGCAGAAAACTGATTGATTTCTTATTCCATAGGTAACCCATTATTATATACAATAGGGAGTGATTGTTCAGTTCATCTCCCGATGACTATTCACCTTCCCAATTAATTTTATTTACATAAAATTCCCAATCATGAAGATTAGGTGTCAACACTAAATATCCCTCCTAATGTTCTCTTCCTGTCATATGGAATCCCCGCCTAATCTGCATCGGTGAAGCCTTGAAGCTTCATTCCCTCTGTCCGTCTGTACCACAACCCAAAGTGAGTAGTGCCTTTGAGGTATCTCAATACATGCTTTTCCACCTTCCAATAAATCTTGGTAGGCCTAACCATCGCGTGAATAAGTTGGTTCACTCCATAACACATATTTGGTCATGTGTTCACCAAGTACATGAGTGAACCCACAAGCTTCCTGTAAACAATAGCTTCCACTACTTCCCTTGAAGTAGCATCCTCCTTCCTCCAGTTACCAGCTAGAGGAGTCTCCATGGGTTTACTTCTCTCCATGTAGAATCTCCTGAGTATCTCATTGGCATACTTGCCTTGAGAAACAAACAACTCCCCATCTCCCTGCCATACCTCCATGCCAAGAAAGTAATGCATAAGCCCCATGTCCTTCATCTCAAACTCTTTTGCAAGATCCTCCTTGCAAGATTTGATGAGATTCTCATCACCTGTCAGTATGAGATCATCTACATAAAGTACAATGATCAAAAGATTACATTCCACCACCATGTGATACAGGTTCACATCTGCTTCACCTTCGTGAAGCCCAACCCAGTGAAGTAGCTATCTATCATGGTGTACGAAGCATGGGGTTCTTGCTTCAGCTGATACAACGCTCTCTTGAGTTTGCACACATGTGACCACAGTCCAAGGTTTCAAAACCTTTGGGCTACTCTACATACACATCTTCCTCAATCATGCCATTGAGGAAGGCAACCTTCACATCCATCTGATGGATACAACCCATATGTGAATATAGTGCTAAAATAGATTTGATAGATGAGTACCCGCAACAGGAGCAAAGGTCTCATCATAGTTAATCCCCTCTACCTGTTAAAATCCATGGGCCACAAATATGGCCTTATTCTTCTAAACACTACCATCTATAGCTTGCTTTACTTTGCAAAGCCAACATGAGCTCACAACTGACTTGTCCTCTGGTCTCGGGACCACATCCCAAACATTGTTTCGAACTATGGAGTCATACTCCTCCACCATTGCATCAACCCAAACTGGCTGCTACATTGCTTCCTGAAAGGAAGATGGATCTATCACAACACATGCACCCATAAGTGCCATGTATCCAATGTACCTCTCCGGTGACCTCCTTTGTCTGCGCTGAGAAGAGGGTGCTCCCACATTCTCTCGTCCATCATCCAAAAATTTGTCAGCCTCTCTAGAGAACTTTCTTCCCTCTCTGGAAGACTCTACCTGAGTGGATGTCTCTACTCCCAGAACCTCTGTGTGTGGCTGCTCCACATCAATCTAAGGCTCCTCAACCTTAGGAAATAAAAGTTCCTCCTTTGCATGTAGATCAAGCTCCCTCTCAAGGGATACTCGCATGGCGTTCTCCTTATCAAATTTGACATCCTGCAAACTACTGTCATCTGCCTGGTTTGCATGTACACTCGATAGTTGTGGGGAGTGTCAGTGTACCCCACAAAGATCCCCAACTCTGTTGTTGGCTCAAGCTTCTTCCGTGCATCTTTGGTCACATGGAAATAAACCGATGACCCAAAAATCTTGAAGTGACCAACATCTGGCCTCTTATCAGAATAAGCTTCCTCTCATGTTTTACCTCAAGTATCTGATGTGAGCTACAGTTATGAACACAAACCGCTGTGTGGCATCAACCCACAAGTGTAGTGGTAGGCCCTGATCATGCAACATCGCCTTTGCTACCCCTACTATGCTCCTATTCTTCCTCTTGACAACCCCATTTTTTTTACGGTTATGAGGTGTCGTCAACTCTCGTTTAATCCCTTTCACTGCACATGAGTTCTTAAACTCATTGGAGACATATTCTCCACCGTTATCACTTTGTAGAGCTTTAACCTTCTTTCTTGACTCTTTCTCGACCAATGCTTTGAGTTCACAAAACTTTGTGAATGTCTGATCCTTTCTCTGCATGAAAAATAACCAGCATTTACAAGAATAGTCATCTACAAATATAACATAATACCTATGTTTGGTGGTGGATACTGTCAAGAATGGTCCACACACATATGAATGGACTCTCTCCAGAATAGACTCTGCTCGATTGTCTCTATCTCCAAAGGAAGACTTGGTGTATTTTCCCAAAGTAAAACCCTTGCATGTATCAACTTGCTCAAGTGTACCTTTGGGAAGACCGTTAGATATTTGCTGCAATATCTTCAAAGCCCCATGATGCAAGTGGCCCAATTGCCTATGCCACAACTCACCAATGTCTCAGCTCAACATATTTTCCACTTTTGAACTCAAAGCAACAAATTCCTCTACCTCTATCTTATATAGATTCTAAACTCGAATCCCTATCTTCTTTAATTGACTTGTGGCTATGTGTCGAAGGAATGCCTTTCCTTTCGAAAATATCACATCATAGCCTCTATCCTCAAGCATGGCAACAAATGTCAAGTTCTTTGTGAGTCTGGGTACATGCATAACATTCTTCAAGGTGAGTGGAGCCACATGCTCCCTCTGAAAAGTAATAGTTCCCACACCAGTAACACTATACTTACAATCATCACCCATATCTATATGCATCTTGAGATCTTTCTCCTCCAGTTCACTAAATAACTCTTTGTCACCAGTCATGTGGAAGGAAGCTCCACTGTCTAAGTACCATCACTTCCCATCATTGAAGGCATCATAAATGGAATGAGGGAAAAGTCCAATTCAAATTGGGAGGCCAACGCCTCACCCGCCACTCCTCTTGAGGAATTCTCCTTGGACTTATTTAATGGAAAATTTGTAGCAAAGTGACCCATCTTGTGACAATGAAAGCAGTTAACTTCTGTCATGTCCTTCTTCTTACCTCCATGTTAAGAATCTAATTTGGAACGAGAAATTTTACCTTTCCCCTTCCTTTCCTTAATCACTAAGGCATAGTTCTCTTCATCATCAGTCTTTGATGAAGAGTCATCCCTGATGTTCCTCTTGATCCCATCCTACATAAAATCCAACCATATTCGTTCCCAATCTAGCAGCTTATCTCGACCATTGACAGAGTCCTGATAACTATGCCAACTTTGTGGGAGTCCAAGAAGAGCAAGGCTCACCACATCCTCCTTAGAAATTGTGATTCCAAAACTTCCAAGTTCATCTTGACATTGAGTGAACTTGGTCAAGTACTTTGGAATCGTCTCGCCTTTCTCCATCTTGATTTTACGAAGTTTATCCATCAGTGCCAACTTCCTTTGATCACTGTTATTCTAATACAAGTCTGCCAGTGTTTTACACATAGCATTTGGAGTTTCCTTGCCATGGAGACTCGAGACAATGTGGTATCAAACTCCCTTAAGGATTATCTACCTTGCCTTTGCCACACACTTCTTCCATTCGACCAAGTTCTGTGCATTCGTAGCTGCTAGCTTGGGACTTCTTGATCAATGAATTCCTTCAAGCCATTATCTTCTAGCACAACCTATGTCCTATCCCTCCAAGCTATTAAATTTGAGTTTCCTTCCAAGGCATACTCAAGCCTCAACCCATGAAATGCCATCTGCCGATCCTAAAGTATGTAAGCAAATTCGACTTTCACCTGTAACCCAGAAATTCAAAACTTCGAAATCTCCTCTGGAGAGTTGATTTTAAATCAATGATATCTCCCTCATCTGAACTCCGATTCGGTAGATGTTTTTTTTGAATTTGGGTATATTTTCGCAAGGAAACCAAATCTGCAATTTGTTTCTGAAATTTTCCACAGAAATTCTCAAAATCTCTCTCCAAACTCTTGGCCTAAAAAACAATCTTGCTCCAATACCATGTAGAAAAACCTGTAGATCCATAAGCTAATGCAATTTTCTAAAGAAAGAGACAAGAGTCTACTTCTACTCTTTATAGCAGAATCCCATAAACATCAAGCAAACAATAATCATAGAGGAAGAGAATCAAAGGCACATAACACAATAAATATCCAGGGAAAGCCATAGTTCAAAACCCCACTATCTGTTTTGTATTAATATAGAAAATCAAGATGAAATTACAATGCTTGTTCTCTCTAGAACAATCCCAACACTCATAAAATTCAATCTCCAACTCATAAGCAAGATCAAGGCCAAATCTTAACCAATTCACAAGCTCTCCAAGTTTCTATTCCAATGCGTAATTCGTATGAAGAATAGCTTGTATTTAAAGGGAAATAAAGCCTCTAAAAATAGCACAATCCCTCAAGGATTAGTTCGTGAATGCATGCACTATCAGTGCAACTCAAAAAAATCTAAAACAAATAGTATATTGTCCTTGCACTCTAGTCTCAACTGGGTTTTTCTCAGAATCAACATGCATGAGTTTCTGATGGTGGAATCTTCAGTTAACTAGAGTAGCACTAATTAGGTCACTAGTGTACCAACTTACTGTTTACTCACTATTAGTTCCTGGAATTGATTGGAACTAATTTAACTAGACTTAACTCAATAAATTGAGTTAACTAATTACAACTCATTCATAACTCATCCTCAACTCCTATAAGTTAGGGAGAACATATACATGTCTTCTAAAAGACTTCCAATTCGAATTTCCTAAATTAATTAAGTTAATTAAACTTAATTAATTATTTTCAAATTGCTATGAGAAAAGAATTCTATTTTAATTCAAGGACAAATTAAACTGGAATTTCTTGTTTCCATTTCTCAACATCTTCGCTAAGTGATATATTTTATATGAATTAATGCTCGTTTCCTGCGTGAAAGTGGTAGATGTGTAATCTTTATGCATGATAAGTACAATTAAATACCTTCGTGAAGATCTAGAAGTTGTTTAGATAGATTTGCAATAGTTATCTATTCAGAAGGATTAGAGCTATGCAAAGGTAGATCTAATCCATAGGAACTTTAGGAAACCATCACATAGGCCTTTGGATGCAGAAACCTAGTTCTAGTATCCCCCAATACTACTTCAGGTGAGATTGTAGCATGCACTATGTAGGTTGTTGTTGAAAGGGCCAACAATTAGGGTTTTGTTGGTTGGAATAGTTAAAGTTGAACTTGAGTTAGGTCCCATCAATCCAATAGGTCTTGCATCAAATTTAACAATTAAAAGTAAATACATGAAATAATCATGATATGAACCAGTCATTTAACCATGCTTATAACCAACATAAAACCATATAAATATCATAGATATGAAAACCATTAAATCCACGTATAAAATAGTGAAAAAGTAAGAGAACTTAGCTTTTATCAATGATATGCAAATCCAACCAGGTTTGGGACTTCCATGTAGCACCCGACCATATACATGGCTGAACCAAATATATCTTTTAGCCCATCACCCCCATTCCATATTTGAAGCATAAATGTGGGATCTCATAGAACAACCAATCCAAGAAAAACCAAGGGAATCCAGAGGTTAAACCACCTCTACCCTCACCAAACCATGATCACACAAAAAATGGTGCTCCGATCACAACCGAACCGAGCTTGGAATGCCATCCATAATCCATCACTATCCTTGAGTAATTTTCCATCTCCTTGTCTCTCAATCTTTACCGCAATCCAATCTTGAATCACTAGGCCCTAAACTGAGACCAATATCTAAGGCTTTAGCGTAATCCAAACCCATATCACTAGGCCCTAAAATGATACTTCTCCCTCAAGATTTACCGTGTATCCTGCCAAAACCGGTCAATTGATTCCTAGGCCTTTGGGAATGAAACTTTAGACCACCTCTGCCCCAGATTCCAAAATCCATTTAGAAAAAAAAGCTCAAAAACCACAATAAACATCCCAACATCATTCAATCTAGAAAAAGGAAAGGCTAGGATGAAAACCACAGTCATAATCCAAAAAAACCATGCCACCGACAACAAGATAACCATACACCAACATGCAAAGCCAAGCATGTCCAAACTAGCTAGGAAATCACACATGCAAAAGGTTACCTGTAAGTATTCCTACTAAAGCTTCTTGATCTTGCTCTTCTTCCTTGATCCTTGCTTTCCTTCCTCTCCCTTTGCTTTCTTTTCCTTCCTTGATCCAAAACTAGAGTGCTCCAAGAAAACTCTAAGTGACCAAGAGTGAGAGAGAGAGAGGTAATAATGAGAGAGCTCCAAACTTGAACGGGCAAAAGGTTACCAATTGATCCTTAGAAGACTTTTTATTAATGAGGCCTCTATTTTCTTCATTTTCCATTGCTTTCCTTCAATTTCCTCCTCACATGTAACCTGTGACCTTTCACCTTATTTTTCTCCCAATTTCCTTTATTTTCATAAATAAATGTGCCAAAATTGCCTTTATGCCTCTTTAATGCCTTTGCCCTAGACTTTTCTAATTTCCTTAGCCAAAACACACATCCAGTGATGCCCACTAGGATATCTTTGTCCAACATTCATCTTGGAATAAGTTTCCCTTAACCGTGGTCTTATTTTGCCTTTAGTAACTTTTGTTACATGAAATTTTCACTAGGGATGTTACAGAAAACATGAGAGGGTTTCTCGTTTTTCCATCTGAGCATAAATATCTATAGCAGTACTTGGCTTAACAAATGTTGCAAATATAATAGTCTTCTAGCATGACACAAATAAAACAAAAGTAGAAAACCCTTCATCCACAAGAGTGTGGTATATATCTCGATTGAAGATGTGCACTGAGATTTGAAAAGATACCTAATGAGAGAGTCTAAAATGAGGGGCATCAACACCAAATGTAATCAAACTTGATTCTAAGTAATCCACTCCTATAATAGTGGTAAATAAGGAAAAACATCCAGAGCAGATATGGCACATGGTGCTTGGGCTAAATCCTCAACAATATTGTAACGTTGGGTGGCATGCTCATTAGAATTGTGTGTTTACTTGTGAAGAACACCCTTAGGTGGGACATATATTGGTCCCAAAGGATTATCTAGGATGAGAAGTCCATTGGAAGTAGTAAGGGTAGCTGATTCCTTAGAAGCATAACTCGACTCAAGAGTGTTGTAAGACTTCTTATGTACAAATTAACTTGCTCGGTACACATGAGAATAGGTGCATTTATTCTAGAAGGGAAATAATGTTTACCCTTATTTCCCCTAGGTAGAGGTGGAGGAGCTTGTGCAACCATTTTCTATTGTGGTTTGGCGGGGAAAGGATGAGTCGAAACTATCGTATGCTGGGTGGAGACTAATGGTGCAAGAAGGCAATGGAATTCATCCATATTGGGCATTTGTAAGCCAAGTGATCTCCCTGACAAATCTTACAAGGAAATTTAACCTTACAGTATTTCTCATTTGTGCCCCCACCCTGGTTGAGTTGGTTTAGAGTAGTTTCTTGAGCATTTTTAGGATTTTTATTTTATTTATTTTACTACTAGGTTGCTGAGGATTTGTAGACGTTGTGGACTTCACCGTGAGAACCTTGATGGACTACTCAGAAGACTGTGCTTGTTGAGAACCATATGCACTTGTTGCGGCTTGGGATATGATAAGAATTTTCCCTACCTGAGTAGCTAGCTAGCTCGCAATATCAAGAGACACGAAACTGATGATACCATCAAAGAGTGGTCCCCTCTTGGGTCATTGTGGATCAATTGAAGGCCAAGGAGCATTAGGAATAATATCATACAATGTGTTTGACTGAGAATAAATCAAGTCAAGATGTTGAGCTCATAGGATTTCTTGCTCCTCGGTAGCCACCCAACCATAGCAAAATCCTTGGCATAGGTGGAAATAGGGATCAATGCAACTAGTCTTTAAGGACCTCATAATGGCGTCTAGTTCATACTAACCTCTTACATCTTCTCCACTCATGAAAATGGTTAGATATGTGAGTAGAGTTATCTTGTTTGAAAGTAGAAAAAAGGTCCGTCCTAAGATCTCGCCATGAAAGTAATTGAAAGTGATTGAAGAAGGTATGGGCCAAGGAAGTGAAATCACTATAAGATGTCATATCAAGTTCGTTATACCATTTAGTGACATCACTGGTTAGGGTTCTTTGGAAAAGTCTTAACCTCACAAAATTATCGACCAAGGGATTAGAGAACACCATAGATGGTAGGTGGTGATGTGTGTTGAAGGGTTTTATCCCAACTTCCCTTCAAACTTAGGAATATAAAAAAGAGATTTAGCAAGCATTAGTGGCCATGTAGGATCAAGCAATATGGGGTCATTTATTAGCTTATCCAAAATTGAAAAATCAAGAGGTGCTAGAAATGGAATTTGTTGTTAGTTAAATGGATCATAAGGGAAAAGGATAACCCATGATAGACCATATGCCCCCCCATAGCATAGTTAATGGCAGATGAATGTAGATCATGGTTATAGTTCATCCCAATATACTAAGTTTATAGGCCAATAGATGCCATGAAAGGATGTTTTCCTCCAAGGTAAGTGTCCCCATAGAACAAAGGACTCCCAAAAGCATGACTACTCATAGGATTATACCCATCAATAGAGGAAAAACCTCCCTATACAAAAGCATTTTCCTAAGCATTAATGCTCGCAGGCGACCTACTTAATAGTGGGGTTAGTTCCCATAAGTAAACTAGCTCCTTTAAAGGAAAATTAACCTCTATAGAAAGGCATCTTGTGTAACATAGAACTATTTCAAGGTTGATATGAACTGCTAAAAACATTATTACCCTCAGCTGAGTAGAGACAAAGGTAGATCCCACCTGCATGTTCCCCAAAGTAGATATGCATGTGCTACATAAAGTGGCCATAGGTATAGATGAACTAGACATAAATATACCAACTCCTACAGGTTGGCTAGGGTTTCCCCCATTTCGAACAAAAAGGTGGACAGAGGCATAAAAATAGACAACAATGGAAAACTAGCAAGGTTCACAAAAGTAACTGGTGGAATTCCCCAAGAAGAAGAGAGAAATGTTGTAGGAGGAATGGATCCTGTCACACTAAGAATTTGTAATGATGACATGGAAGTAAAGACTATTTATGTATAAAGTAAAGAGGGACCCATCTCACCCATGGTAGTAGTACTTTCACTAGACATATGATGAGAAAATAGAGAAAAGGGTTTAATACCATAAGGTCTCAATTGCACTAAAACATGGCTAAAAGGGTCGGTGAAAGGTGGTTTTATACATTGTAATGGAATCTCCTCAATCACTTCAATAGCCACAAATTCTTCCCCCCTAGTACCAAGGCTACCCCCCCAACTCGAGTATCGTCTAAGCCCTTTGTTGTCAAAGTTATCATACATCTTGAAGGTGGTCACGACCTTCCTTTTTGGGAGAAAGGTTTAAAACTCTATGAGAATGTGAGAAATTTTGTTCAACCATGGCTAATATATTTTATTAACAAATTAAATTAATTAAGACAAGCCTATGGACAACTAGACTCAGACCAAACAACACACACTATAAAATCTAAGGAGAAAAGCACACACAAAATAGAGAGATAGAAAGGGATCTTCTTGTTATCGGAGCTTGGTTCATCAAGGTCCAAGTCGAAATTGAAGATGTGGTTGGGACAATTATGTTGGTGACCTACTTAATGGTCCTTTTAAACCTGACACAAATACCTTGTTAGCCATGGGGTACCCTCTAGGAGGTCTGGGTGAGTTTGACCAATGTCTGCCCCAGGTACAACAAGGATGTCCTCCTTGTTTTCACACATGTAAAACACCTAATATTATGGTAACCAAAGCTACCATATACAATAACTTGACCTAGGGAAACAATTGTTAGTAGTTTTTACATGCAAGGGTAGGGAAACTACACCCAGAACCCCTTGAGATATTACTCAAAGTGAGTTGTACGACTCTTAAGTGAGTCCCTACGTAATATGTGTAGAACAATGTTAGAAAGACCAAATGAAGCGGGGCAGATCACTCTACTAGCCCCAATGTGACTTCATGATTAACCCTTGTGTAAGAAGGGCTTCTTGGGAAATGTGCCACTGCAGATTGATTTTCTCTCCCTATTGCAAGATGCTAAGCTTGTTTTTGTTGTCTTGGAGAGTTTAAATCACTCCCCTAATCCAGGATCCTAGCCTAAGCTATTATTGGTGTGATAATAGTGAAACAAAAACAATCTCAAATTAATTTTATTAAGCATTAATTTTATGGTTCTTTTTTACTCAAAGGGAAGCTCTGTGCAATTGATATAGTGTGTAAAGACCCAAGACACAACCTTAATGCAAGCTACATGGAAATGGATTTTTTTTCCTTTTCTCATTTGATGGAATCTAGCTATAGAAGGGAAGAGAGTCCTTTTCCTTTTCAAATGAAAGACATCAACCTCACAAACTCTTAATTTTCACTCTAAAATCCACTAAATTTATAGTAGAAACTGACCCATAAAACAATTGAAGAAACCACTCAAAACAAGCTAAACAAAAACCGAGCAAGAACACCAAGCAAAAAAAAAATAAAACTTGGATTTGCAAACAAAAATATCCCCCAAAATGAATCTATCAAAAGTTGATAAACAAAAAGAGGAAATGCAAATAAAGTTTTAAGATTGTAGTTCAATGCAGACAACAAACTCGAGCAACAACAATGATCTACAAAGGTCAAAAAGCCAAACCCTAATTCAAAGCCAAGACTAGAGAAGAATGGAAAAAAATATTTTTAAAATCTCATCAAGTAGACAAATTTGAAAGACTGAACCAAACCTCTCAGATCTAGTTTTTCACAACCATAAACAAGGAGAAATAGTGCTATTGAAAGCAAGCAAAACAAAGCAAGACAACTTTGATGAAGACACCAAAATTGAAAAATTGATCAAATCTAACTCAATTAGATGTTTATGATGTAGATATGATACATATTTGTACCTATATAGACAATAGATAACGAATCTGAGCAGAAAAAATAAAAAAATATCTATAGAAAAAAAATAAAATAAAAATAAAATAAATATAACATAAATTTTTGAAGATAATTTGTGACTGAATATTTATTAGAAATGTAACATATAAAATATCAAAAGAAATCAAAGACAAATTTTGATCTAATGGTTCTAGTCTTATCTAAAACAGAGGTCCCTATGGAAAGATACGACATAACAAAATTCACAAGACCATCACGAAAAATCAGAAAATAGGCTGATTTTTTAATTAGCCATATCTTCCTTATCCAGAATCTATTTTAGGTGATTTTTCTTATTTGGGGTAAAATTTAGAGAATAACTCATATCTACATTTGTTTCACTCAGATTATTTACAAAAACTATAGAATTTGACATGAAACCTGTGATATGGTATTTTCTCATTTAAAAAAAGAAATAAAAAATAAAAAATAGATTTTGATCTAATTTAAGGCCAGATCCATTTAGAATTTAAGAAACAAGTTTGAAAAACACCCAGAATAGGTCAAAAAGAAGAACAGAAAATTCGAAGACCAATAGAAAACCAAAATCACAAGCGAAAAAGGAGATTGACAATACTAGTGTAGAATCCCCAATGGAGTCACCAATTCTATTGTGATAAAAATAACTCAATCACTAGGAGTTTTTTCTCCACGAGTCTTGCCCAAGATTCACAAGACTATGTGTGAATAAGTGTGTAATTATACCATTCCCAATTTCACGCAAGCAATAATATAACTTATATATATACCCTAATTATAGCTCTTGGATACATCATCATGATCTTAAGAATATCTATTGACGTATCTTCCCCTTATGATGGACTCACTTGGTAGTTCGAAACGTTGGGTTCACAAAACTCTACAACAGGTCATTCCTCCTCCATCTAAAAATAATATAACTCATAAAGGAGGGATGATAGATATCACCTCTTAAACAAAGAAATAACATATGATTGGAGCAGCCAGTTTGAGGGAATACACCAAAACTCCTAGCTCCTAAATTACAAACCAAATACCTACAGAAGTACAACCAACAAGACTACCAAAATTCTCCCTACAAGAACTTTTTAGCACAATGATAATCGATAACCAATGAAAAACGTACAATCATCAAAGGAAATAAACATGAGGGAAGGGAATTAATTTTACTATAATAGCGAAATGGTACAATAATAGAATAATATACCATCACATGGAGTATTTCCTCTCCAACTTGTAATCTTGGTCTCCACATCTAATAAGAACAGGCTCAACAAATTAGCAAAGGTCTCACTATATATCTGACTCTCTATATCTGGATCTAATTGGATCTAGCCCCTTTCATGTTGATAGGGTGAAAAGATATAGGTTCATCCTATCCCAGGGGAAAATGTATTAAGACACCTAGGGGCACAATAAGTTATGAAACTTATAATAATGGACCCCTAGCCAACTCATCCACAAGAAGTTCAAGTTGATATCCTTAGGAATGACAAACTCTAGAACCTTTTTCTCAATTATGAATTAATTTTTATTTCATAATTATGAAATTGTGACAAAATAATTATGATAAATTACTCAATTATGTAATTTCACCCTTTTAGCATGGAATAACTCCCTTGTAATACCCACATATGTAAAAGCGAGGGTGAATTGGGATGCATTCTGGCCAACAACCAAGGTATGTTGAACTTTGGTCTCTCTCACTATAGTGGAGTGGAAAATAGGATTATAATAGAGTGGTAGTGTGCTAGTATCTTCATTAATTGTTGCTCTTTTATCTAATAAGAAAGATAAGTCTACAACATCCTTCAACTTCACAAATGTGATCTTGGTGGTCGTGGCCTCTTCCTCTATACTATTAAAACCAAGGCCTTCATGCTTAACCCTTAGCTCAACTATAATCGGGCTTGTGATGCCTTGAATTCTCTTACCTAGCCCTTTGCCATCATATCCCATTTATCTTAGTATATTGTAATCGATGCATTTGGTACACTTTTCAAAATCACTAAAACTCCTCTTGAGAAATGTTTGAGGGTGAATTTGTTGTGCTTCTCTTTGTCACAATGATGACTTCTATGGTAGCAATGGAAGATTGATATGATTCCTTGGTTTTCGTGACAACTACTTGTAGTTTTTCGAATGCCTCCTCTTTCTCTATAAACTCTTGATACAACAAGGCCATCCTCCAAGTAAATCTCTTACTTTTCCAATTATTGAACCAAATTACCTTCCTTCCCAATTGCATAAGTGGAACTCTACTCTTATCCCAATTTTCCATGACAACATTGAGGAACTTTTTAAATTAAACAAAATGTTTCTTTAGTAGTGGATTTTTTTTACATAAGTCTCTACTATCCTTAGGTTAAACATTTGTACTTCTCCTTCATGTATCTATTTTCTGCTTGGAACTACAATTTACTAGCCCTTAAGTCTTCCATTCTTTCAATTGTCACTACTTTAAACACGTTGGATATGGTTGTATTCAATTGTCTAGAAGTTGTTTGATCAACCTAGGATTCAACTACTCCCATGCCAATCTAATTCTTAAATGCAACACTTATATCCCACATGCCTCACCAACATGGATCTTATGTGGAAATGAACTCTAGATTCTACTTATAATCTTATGCAAAGATCCATGTCTTCATAATTTCTTATGAGGTTTTTGTTCTCTATGTAATATGAACATGAGATAATCAATTAAAAATAAAATATTGGTTAGGACTTTGAGTTTAAGTTTCATGACTTAGTATATAGTTCCAACACCAATGTCTCTACAAGTAGAGTGATTTTGAAATTATCTATGGTGAGATTTAATTCTCTTTAGGAATCACTTTTTTTATATGGTTTGGTGATTGTTTTTTCTTTCACTTTATTAGCTTACTATTTTCACAGTATTTGAACAAATCCTGAATGAAAGAAATCTCCACTTCATTTTTAATGCCAACAAATTAAAAGTTTGTTGTATTAGTTTCCCACAACACTCTATTTCTTCTTCATTGGAACACAAGGCAAGGAGAAAGATCATACATTATTTCACCCATTAGAAAACTATATGTAATATCTTCAATGGTATCTTGTATGGAAAAATAAGGAAATGGGGTCATGAATACATTATTGTCCTTAATTAATGTAGCTAATCACCAACACTATCTACAAAAATATTAACAAGTCCTTATCTCCATTAGTACACAACAATGAAAGGATGATTAATCCTTAGTTCGAAAGGAAAGGCCTTTCCCCAAGAGAGTAACACTTTTATTATTGGTGGAAGTCAATCCAATAGATATAAAATGGGTTGGTCCAACATGAATAAAGACAAATTCATGATTTTCTTAATGGAAATGATTCTCAACACACTAACACCAATATAATAAATTACACCATTGTTAAAATGTCAAAAATTAAAATAGATGAAATACATTTCGCAAGAAATAATATGACACAAAATCACTTTCTTTAAATCAAAATGTTACCAAACATGGGACTTGTTATATATATGTCTTCAATTATGAGTAGGTCTTTGATCTCTAAGTTTGAATTACCAACCATCCGAAATTACCTATACACATTGGCTACAAATAACTCAACAATTCTAGTATGGTACATTGTTGATTGAGAGACCCCACAAAAGACAAACAAATGCACCTCTATAGGAATGTGAATTGTTAGAGGCATAACTATTGTGATATAGGTTGAGAATGAATTTATTATTTAATTGGAGGCATCCATGACATTTAGTGAATGGAAGGGGTGATGAGCCTAGGTATTGCAGCAAGAATGTTGCAACTCCCAGGGCTACCAGCTTTACTTATCAACCCGGGGTTCGTACAAACTTGGAGGTGACAGTGTTATATGCACAAGTAGAAGTGAAGGTACTGCCTGTTGTCACTGCTTATCTGCCAAGAGACTCCAGGGGTTCCAAGCTAGACTTCTATAGGGTCAGAAGAAGCTTGATTTTGATGGAAGAAGAGCAAATATATTCTAAGGGAGAGCTACTCTAATGTAGCAAGGAAGCAAACAATCATGTAATGCTAAACTCACACTAGAACCTAGCTAACCAATTAAACAACTATGCTAAGCAGAATTATTAGATCAATCATTAATCTAATGCTAATTCTCTAATTTATAGAAGTAAAAGAATAAAAAATAGACTAAGGGGTAAGCAAAGGAAACTAAGCTAAGTCTGTGTTTAAGCGGAAGAGCAGTTGGAGATCAAAATTGGTCAAAAGAGGATGTAATGAGAACCAACGCATAAGGACCATTGGATCAGGCGGGTGAAAGGCAAACAAATGACTGAGATCAGATCGCAGGAGGGTACGTAGGTAGATGGGTGGACATGGTTAACTAACAGGATGGACGACTGAGATTATATAGCGGAGGCTAAGTCAAGAGGTGGACAAACAAGATTAATTGGCAGATGGATGACGAAGATTAGATTGCGGGCAAAAGAAACATGCAGAAATGGTAGTAGGTTGGTGGAGGTGGTAATCTGTATTCCATGTGCCCTCAAAACCATAAGCTGTATTTTGAAATTTCACGCGATTAGCCTCCCCAGATGACACGTAGCGCAGGGAAACCACTCTTATTGTGTGCCCTCGGGCAGATAACAATTGGATAGAAATCCGTGCGATATGGCATGATAGTTGTTGGATCAGGCGGGGCTGATCAATGATGGAGATCAGCCAAGATAGTTGGTGATCAGGTGAAGTGACAGCCGTCAGATCAAGGGACAGATCGATGGTGGAGGTTAAAGCGAGAGAAGAAAACAAGCGGAAATGATGGAGCGGGTTTAGAGGGTCGTAAGTTGTTTATCGTGTGCCCTCAAAGATGTAAGTGGTTTTCTAGAATTTTGCATGATTAGCCTCCCTGGGTGACACGTAGCATGGGGAAACCACTCTTATCGTATGCCCTGGGGCGGATAACGATCAGAAAAAAATCCACATGATATGACGCAATAACCATCGCTAACGAGGCAGATTGACAGTGGGGATTTAAAGTGCATAAAATCAACGTTGAAAATGAATTGGGCGGTGATTGGTCGAGTTTTGCAGTGAAAGGCAATCTACGGGTAAAAACCATTTAAACCATGAATTAACAGCTTCCACCTAAGTATTTCATGTTGAAGGAGAATAGGTGTATGAGTGAGATTTGAGCAAGAGGGTGGAGGAACAAGTGACCATGAAATGACTGAATGACCATGACATGAACCAAGTAACAATGTAATGAACCATGTAATTGTAGTAAACAAGAAAATCCATGCAAAACAGAAACTCTATGTTTTTGGGGTTGTTGCAGGGTTTGTTCCTCACATCATGGTCCCAGAGGGAGGAGGTGAGGCCGAGACACCTATGGACAACCTTATGGATATTTTCTTTGCTAACCTGCTAATTGAATGAAAGCGTAAATGAAGCAAACTAGAACACAACTAATCTACTCTACACTACTGTAATCAAACTGCAACTGCTTAAACAAATAAACAGTTAAACAATGAACCTATGTAATGGAAACGAACTACTGAAGTAAACGAATAGTAAAACCATGAATCTATGCTACTACTATAATGGAAATGAACTACTTGCAAACGAACAGAAAACAAGAATCTATACTAGCATATCAATACAATAAAGAGGAGCTTTGGCTACTAGGGTCGGGTCCTAACCCAAGAGTTTCAACCCTCTGAATTAACTCAGTGCTGGCTCAAAACAAGACTCATCTTCATTATAAAAACACTGTATTACATAAAAAAATGTTACATGTCCATTTCTACAGTCAAAAGTTTGAATACTTGCTAGATCTTGGTGACTACTGGTAACTAACTAAAAAAACTGAGGTCCTAAGCCTCTCTACTTATATATTTGAAGTCTCCAACGACTTCTTTCAAAATTAGGGAGGCACAACTCCCAATTCAATGATAAGCTCGTGCTTTCCCTTTCACTAGCTCGGCTGCCTTCTAGTAGGGAGGCTTGGCTCTCAACTCAAGATAAACTTGTACTTTTACTTGCTTGGCTACCTTCTAGTACACAGGATTTGGCTTGTTTTGTGCTCTCACTTGCTTGGCTGCCTTCTAGTACTCCTGATTTGGCTATTTGCACCTTCACTTGCTTGGTTGTTTGTACTTTCAGCTGTTGGAGGGATATTCAAATGGAGGGGCAGTAAATGAGGAGGATTTACCTCCTGTAATTCCCCTCCCTTGTCCCATTCGAGTTTTTACCAAGGTCTTTTACCATAGTTCCTTGCTTTTATCTTTTTATCCCTGCATTTTCCTTGCTTTTATCTTTTGTTCCTGCATTACATGCACATTAGACCACAAAGCAAAATATCCAACTCTACTCATCTCATAAGAAAAATATAACCAAAAGTATGCAATAAGTTGTGAGAATAGTTGGTTTTACTAAGTTAGGAGGTGAATTGAGGTCAATTAAGGCCCATATAATTACTCAATGATGAGGCTCATCATCACCCCCCTACTGAAAGAGTTGCTTGTCCTTTGAGCAACTTAGTGGCTCTGGTAGCCTCTCTGACATCTCATGCTTTTGTTGTGGTCTCTACTTCTTGTTTATAGAAGCCTGCTTTCCTTTATACTTCTTCCCACTGATATTCTCTGATCTTCAAGCTATGTGGCAGTGTTTTCCATCTCCTTATGTAGGCATGTATATTATCATTTCTTGGCAGCCTAAACATGTCCTCAAAATGTGAAATTGCTTTCCCTAGAGCAGCGAGATATCGAGGTGCCAGCTGAGGATTATTTATAATCAGATTATGGGTGCTGATTAGGGCCATGAAATTTGATTGTTCAACTACTTCTCTGTCCCTGAAGCCACTTAGCTCTTTTGTTTTTTGCTGCTCTTTCTTGTTCTGAAATGTAGAGGGGTTTGCTTCATTCTTTTCCTTTTTTGCTTGACTGGTGTGCTGAGAGCAGTAATGGCAGCTGCTGCCTTCTACTCAAGGGACCTCTAGAGACACCATATGTGACTCCTCTGTTTCAATGCCTTCTTTCTCTCTGGTTTTTTCTTTCTCATCTCTATCAGTTTCTTGCTTCGTCTCCTCCTATGTTTCAATGCCTTCTTTCTCTTCTGTTTCAACATCATCCTCTATATTAGTTCCTTCTTCATCCATCTCATCCCCATCTAGCTCTATATCTTCTTCTTCTTGTTGCCTCCTCCTTACTGACAAAAGGACTAACATCATAGATGAGGGTTTTGATGTTATCCTCTGCTGGTAAGTCTTAGGAGATTGACCATGTTATAGGGATCTTGAGGTTTTGGAGGGCATCATCAATGAGGATTCTGGTCAACCCATGGTGAACTAACTGTTGGGAATTTCCTATCTTTTCTTTGCTGTTGGAGTCCATGAGTGATTGCATCAGGAAATAGGGTATGCTGAGTCTTTGGTGAATTGGTGTTTCTACCCCAAATCTTAATTCTTGAATCTCTCTATAATGGTAGCCATAAACAAAATTGTATCTATTCTCACATGATATATACTTGATGAGAATATTGCTTGTGAGGCTTGAGGAGGAAATAAGCAAATTCTTTGAAAAAAACAAAGTTTCCTGTGTATGTAATCTACTAGCTTTCTAGAGGAAACTGGCCACCATTTTACTTACAAACCAACTACCTCTTAACCTTTACAACTTTTGATCAAATGATGCATATGAGTGAGTGAGTAGGATACTTACCTGTGGCCCTAATGCCACGCTGCATTTGTCAAAGATCAAAGGTGCTGCTGATGGTCATTCTTCTTCCTCCTCTGTTGTCTACTGATGGTGTCTGTGACTGCAGATCTGATGTTGCTGAATGGACAGAGGGAGTAGGAGTGTGTGTGGATGCAGGGATGATGGTAATGGAAGAGGTGAGGGGTTAGATCATGTCTAGAATGAATTTTTGGGATCTAACCAATCTACCAGTCAGGGGATCCTGTAGAAAACACAATTTTCACTTGAAATGGAGCAATGAAGTGAAAAAAAATGGAATTTATGGAGGGATGCATGGTAAGGAGTGGAGGAGATGAACATATGTGAGGGAGGGCTCCCATTGGATCTTCTCTTTGCTCCCTGATTGTCTTTCTCATCCTCTTGCAAATAACAATTATGTTTTTTTCTCTTATTATGTATATTATATATATATTATATATACTATAATATATATATATATATATATTATATATATATATATATATATTATATATTATATATATATATATCTATATATAATATATTATATTATATATAATATATGTATGTAACATGTATATATATATATAATATATATATACATTATATGTATGTATATATATATATATATATATGTATGTATATATAAATATGTATATATGTATGTATACATACATATATATACATACATACATACATACATACATACATACATACATATGTATATATGTATGTACATATACATATACATATATATATTTTAAAAAACACCTAGGCTACCTCAGAGAGGTTTTCACCCTAGATATTTGCCCTGGGCGCCTCAAGGAAGGTTTTCACCTAGGGATTTTCTTTTTCTTTCCATTTTTCTCATCCTTGGGCCGCCTCATGGAGTTTTTCAACCCAAAGATGGGACTCGGGCGCCTCATGGATGTTTTCACCTGAATCCTTATTCTATTTTCTTTCTTTTTAAGTGACCTGATGAGGGAGGAGCTGAAACTTGCTCCACCATCATCACTGTCTTATTGATACTATTAATGAACTCTTGTTTAGATAAATGCCTCTTGTACATTTTCAATCTGTGTCCATTAACTAGTAATGGAATGGCTTCTTCATCTGTCGTTTTGATCTGCACTAAACCATTGTCATGGCATCTTTCCACCACATAAGGGCCGAGTCATCTTGTCCTTAGCTTGCCCTTGAAGTCTTTATACCTGGAGCCATGTAAAAATGCCCAGTCTCCTTCTTGAAATTGCTTCTCTTTAATATGCTTGTCATGCCAGATTTTCCTCTGAACTTGAACTATCTCTGTATGGAGGAGGGCCTGCCTTCTGAATTCATCCAAGCCATTCAAATGGAATAGTCTTTCTTTCTGTGCATGACTGAGATCCAAATATAGTTGAGCTGCCATCCTCAATGTATTATATGAAAATTCAATGGACAACAAAGCCTTTTTCCCATAGACCAGCTCATAGGGTGTAAATCTAGTGGTGGTCTTCCATGTCGTATTATAGGCCCAGGTGGCCTCAACTAGTCTTTCTGCCCAATCCTTTCTACTGTTGTTCACTACCTTGGTTAGGATGTTCTCTAGTGCTCTGTTGATCACCTCCACTTTCCAATTAGTTTGTGGATGATAAGGAGTGGAGGTCCTATGCTTGATTTTGTGATGCTTGAGCAGTTCTTCAATCATGCTGGAGGTAAACTGGTTGCCTTGGTCTATGAATAGCTCTCTAGGGTACCCAAATTTGTAGAATATATTTTCCCTTAGGATCTCAACCACCTTCTCTTCGGTTGCTACCTTAATTGCCTTGGTTTCAGCCCACTTAGTCAAGTAACCAATGCACACAATAATGTGTTGTTTTTGCTTTTAAGGAGGATTGATACGCCAAATGAAGCCCATGCCCCACTTGTCAAATGGCTCAAAAGTCACTTGAGGTTGTAGGGGAATTTCATCTCTTGGAGTAGGCTTCCCAATCCTCTGGCACTGATCACATTGACTAATGTACTTCCTCACATCCTAATGAAGAGTAGGCCAATAATAGCCTACTTGCAACACTTTGAATGTTGTTCTCTTTGCTCCAAAGTGACCTCCACAAGGCCCATCATGACAGGTTAGAAGGATGTCAAAAAATTCCTCTTCCCTGACACACCTTCTCAAGATCTGATCTGGGCCAAGTTTGAACAGATTGCCCCCAATCCAGGTGAAGGGGGCACTTTTCCTGATTATCTGGCTCTTTTCTCTGGAGGGCAGGTTTGGTGGGAACTGTGCTAATACCAAATAGTTTGCTATATCATAAAACCATGCGGAGAGCACTGAAATAGAAAAAAATGCTCGTGTGGTAACTAATTGTCCACCATTCCTTGTTCACCTGCAGGTAGATTCATCCTGGATAGAAAGTCAGCAACAACATTCTCCTTACCAGGCTTATCAACAATTGTTAGATCAAACTGCTGTAATAAAAATAACCATCTTATGATTCTAGCATTCACATCTGGTTTGTTCATTAAATATTTAATTGCAACATGATCAGTATGCACAAATGTCTAATAGGATATAATGTAATTCCTAAACTTGTTCAATGAATGCACAACAACCAGGAGTTCTTTTTCAGTCATAGTATAATTTAACTCAGCCGTTGACAGGTTTTTACTGGTAAAATAGATGGCGTAAGGCAATTTCTCCTGTACCTGACCTAAGGCTACTCCTATGGCTTTGTGTGAGGCATTAGCATGAATATGAAAAGGGAGGGACCAGTTTGGGCCTCTGAGAATTGGTGCAGTGGTTAACTTCCCCTTTAGAATGTCTAAGGCCTCATGACAACTCTTTGACCATATAAATTCAGAATCTTTGGCCAACGACCCAAACAAAGGAGAGGCCAACTTGCTGAAGTCCTTTATGAACCTTCTGTAATATCCGGCTAACCCTAAGAAACTCCTAATTTCTCTCTGCTTTTGTGGAGGTGGGACCCTTTGGATGATGGGTATTTTGTTTGGGTCCACCTGCAACCCTTGCTGAGATATGGAATGACCTAGCACAGTCCCTTCAGTCATTAAGAATTCACATTTTTTTGGACTAAGAGATAGGTTCATTTCAATGCATTTGCATAATACTTTACCTAGGTTAGTTAGGGCTTCTTGAAAATCACAACCATATGGTGTAAAATCATCCATATAGATCTCTACAACATCATGTACTAATTCAACAAAAATACTCAAGACTTCTCTCTGGAAAGTGACAGGAGCATTACATAAGCCAAAAGGAAGGACCCTATAGGCAAAAGTACCCCAAGGACAGGTGAATGTGGTTTTATCCTGGTCTTCTGGGAAGATTTGGATTTGGTTGTACCCATTGAATCCATCTAGGAAAGAAAAGAACTTCTCCCCTGCCAGGCCATCTAGCACTTGGTCAATGAAGGGTAGGGGAAAATGATCCTTCTTTGCGGCTTTGTTCAATTCCCTATAATCGACACAAATCCTCCACTTACCATTCTTCTTGGGAACTAACACTAAAGGACAGACCCACTCACTGTCAAAGATAGGGTAAATGAACCTTGCATCTAACAGTTTTTGCAGTTCTTATTTGACTATGTCTTTAAGGGTTGGATTCATTCTCCTTTGTGGTTTCCTGACTGGCTTGCAACCTTCCTTGATGTATATGTGGTGAGTACACACTGAGGGGTGTACTCCCTTCATTTCCTTGTAGCTCCAAGCGAAGGCTTCTAGGGTTTCTTTCAACAGATTGCATAACTTTTCTTCTTCAAGAGCAGACATAGATGGGTTGATTTTCAAAGTTTTCTCTGGGCCAAATTCTATGGGTTTGACTCAGAGTGGGTTGGAATTGGCCAAGCATAAGTCAATTTGATGATTTTTCAGTTTTTCCTTTACTTCTTCTTCTAATGGTAATGAACCGGGAGTTGGACTTTGGAGCAGGTGTTCAATTAAGTCATCCTCCTCCTGTTGTCCTCCTCCTATGATTTCTTCCAAAGCATAAATTTGGGAAAAATAAAGCTCATCTTCTTCCTCCTCCTCCAACCATAAAGGTAAATCATGTTCTAGGGAGGGTTGAGTAGGAGGGTATAAGACTAATTGTTTGTACATATGCCCATTCTTGATGGTCATATTCCCAACTCTGTAGCTAATGTAGGAATCAGCTGTGGCCAATCATGGCCTCCCAAGGATGAGAGGGTAACCGGTAAGCTTAGCCTTAGGCTGGAGAACTAGAAAATCTACAAGGTACTCCTAGGAGTCAATGGATATCATCACATCCTCCATAATTCCCTCAGGGGTGACTGTGGAATGGGCTGCAAGTTGCAGAACTGTTGTAGTCTTCCTTAATGACCCTTGGAGATTAATCTTGAGCATGGTGTCCTTGTCATCACATTAATGGAAGCCCCAAGATCAATCAGAGTGCGTGGGACAATGGTGCCATTGATGTGCACATCTACTATAGGGCTTCCAGGGTCTAAGTATTTTGGACATATTACCTGCCCCAACATTAAGTGAGATAACTGCCCAATGACATTAATGGTAGGGGCATCCCTTTTTCTTCTTCTTGGATGCTTGAAGCACTTCTCCTTAATCAACTTATTGTAGATAGGAACATCTTTGAATGCTTGGAGAAGGGGGATCTTTACACATAAATTCTTCAATTCTCTCAGAATTTCAATTTTTTCTGGGGTAGGCTGGAGTGGTTGGCCTAATCTTTCAAGAAAGGGTGGATTTTATTTAAGGTTGTTTTCCTCTCTTTCTTCCTCAACCTCCCTATGTGGAGAGGGAGGTTGGTTATCTGGGATAATTCTCCCAGAGCTTAGGTTGATCTCATGGATTTCTACAGCATAAGATGGGTACGATGTCTCTCCACTGTATCCTTGCTGGGCCTCCCTATTGTTTGGGTTTGGATATGGCTGGGCAGGCATCTAGGGTTGCTTAGGTGGAGTAGAGTGTAGGAGTTGTGGTTGGGCAGGTGGTGGAGGCAATAGGGTTGGAACATTTTTGAATTGGGGCCTCCACCCCTAGGGTGGGGTATTCCACTGATGTTGTGGTTGAATGTGTGGAGTACTAAAGAAGGTATGTTTTTGGTAATTATTTCAGCATCTTTTCATTAGAACTTACAAACCTTTTGCATCATGAACTAAGAAAACGATAAGGAATTGTAATAAAACACGTGAGATTAATATGCAAGACGAAAACACTGACAATTGTCATTTCCTTATGCAGAAAGAAGGAAAAACGAGAAACTGTCGTTCCAAAGGAAAGGACAAGGACGAGTTAACCGTTGTCCCTTTGACGGGAAACCGTATGCAAACAAGGCAAAGCAAATCAAAGCAAATCAGCCCTGGAAAGGAAGTAGAGATATCGGCTCGGCACAAGCAAGAAAAGAAATGACTGAGGATTAACGGTTCGGCGAATCCCTCAGGATCCTTGATCATGAGGGATCGCTGCTTTAACTATTTCTGCACTTAGATATCTCCGCCTTCACCATTATAAAAGGGGCAGCACTGTTAGCTCGAGGGGAGTTAGAATCTGTTATGTTTTATGTAATTTCCTTTAAGATCAAAACTTTGATCATCGAGTCTCGTTAAGAACTGATCTATTGTAATTCCGCTTTATGCATTAATACAAACATGGTTGCTATTTCATCTCTGAGTCTGGAATAACTTCAAGCGGTGTACCCTTGGAGGCTAAGGGCCCGACCCTGGAGGACACTTGCTCCTGTACTATTACGTTTGGTTTATGCATGGTTTGCTTATCAACGTTATTTGGTAATATGATGTGTTTTGTAAGTTTACATCACATGCTCTATTATGTTTGATTTATTAAGGTTTCTAAAGACAGAACTATTGTATTGACTCTGCATCTTATCACTATTCTTTTAAGTGTTGATATAATACTGCTAGTCTTTACATAATACTATTGTTGTTTAATTACAGAGCCTTTGTGCTGTGCACTTGTTCATTGACATTACGAAATTCATCTTGGGAGTTATGTTCTTTGCGATTGTTGGATCTATAAACAATGTTGTTCTATTTTGAATTGCAGTCGTACTCTTTCTAGCTGAGATTGATAACTGGATCAGATTACTATTAAGGTGTGTCGTGTGTATATATGGTTTTCAAGTGTTGTTCTATAATTCATCATTAATCAGTGCTGTCCCATTTTAGTGTGTTATTCAATCCGCCCTTAAGAGTGAAGGATTTCCGTTTGATTCCTGTAGGTTACGATTAGTGCATTTGATCTTATAGACTGAGGTGTTACTGCTTGTTAGACTTAGTTGCCGTTACAATTTCTTAACTGCTGTTCTATTTCAGGTTTGCTGTTCTTTTTCTTAATTTTTGTTCCATTTCTTATCTGCCATTTCATTTCCTGTCATTTGTTATTTTGGTGTGAAGAACGATCCCAGGCTGTAGTGAGCATTGACATCTACTGTCTGGCTCCCAGATCCACGATTTGTTCTCTGGTTTCCGTTTCCATCAGTTTACAAAGGGATGAGTTATTGCTACTAAAGCCTTGACTAATAAATTGCTTAGTTTTTTGAATGTGTGGTTTAATCTTTTGAAGTAGTTAGCTGTAAACAAGCATTCGTTTACTCTTGTATTTTCGAACACTGTA
The DNA here is from genome assembly GCA_000404065.3 of Pinus taeda. Lineage (NCBI taxonomy): Eukaryota > Viridiplantae > Streptophyta > Pinopsida > Pinales > Pinaceae > Pinus > Pinus taeda. The sequence goes on along the minus strand of APFE030272558.1, from coordinate 112,840 downwards.
CTACTAACATTACTCTGGAAAATGATAGCCTCAGACTGAGACACTCTTTGAAATAACAAAACATTCCCGGATTGACATATTAATGTGAGGTAATTAGAGGTGAAAGATACCCTTTTTATAGCTTGACATTTTGGCGCCGTTGCCGGGGAAAGAGTGTAGCCATTTGTTCTTTTTTCAGAGTAGTGTACGAACCTGCTAGGGAAGAATTGGGTTTTCAAAATGGAAGGTAAGAACCTACGTGTGGAGCATGTAACAACTTTGCTCCTCTGCCCGCTTTCCTACATATTTGTTGTTGTTTTGTTTGGGTAGAATTTAGTAGTTAATTTGTGTGCATGACTAAGCAGAAAAAGCTAGAAAAGAATTCCAAACCTCTACCCAAGCCAGAAAAAGCTAAGGGGCCGGTGACCCTTGGCTGACCAACCTTCATAGATGAAATCTTCAAGAAAGCAAAATCTCAGCCCTTAGTAGGACCCAAAAAAGTTATTTCTAGAAGCCTACTAGTTCCCTTCAGGCCACAGGATTACCATCTGTAGCCTTTGCTGAGGTGCATAGCCAAACTGAAGAGCAGGACTTTCAAGAAATTGAAAATTCTACTCCAAAACTATTGCAGGAAGGGAATTTCAGTAATATTTGTGAAGGAGGAGCAGAGACAGGGGAAACCGAGGAACCGAGATCTCCTCTTGAGATAACTCAGCCATTGAACAGCCCAGACAAGGGAAGTGCTGCAAAAACCCAATCTCCTTAGACATTAAGCACTCTCATTATCCCAGATAGAGGAAGTGATATTAAAACTATTCCTGTTAAAGCCATTCCCCCTGAACCTAGGAATACCCTCCTAGATATCCCAGAAGGTTATTGGCATATATTCGACCAAATGGCTCAAAACTAGCCGAACACCCAAACCTCTACATTACAATACCCCATAGTGGATCTGCAGCAAATGCGCCTATGTAAGCAATCTCGCTTCAACATATCCCTACATTCCATGGTCTTACATCAGAAGACCTGGATGCATTTCTATTTGAATTCGATGTGTTGTGTAGGGGATATGATTACACCACCGACCCCCAGAAACTGAAACTATTTCCCTCTACACTAAAAGGGGCTGCTTTAAGATGGTTTATGGGATTAGGTTGCGGGGTTATAAATAACTGGGATCAAATGAAAGAATCTTTCTAAAAAAATATCAGGACTATTGCAGGTCTAGAGAACTGAAGGATGAAATATTCCAGATGATAGCTAGACCAAACGAAACATTAGAGGAGTATGTGGAATGTTTTCGGTATAATCTTCAAAGATCTCCTTATGCATCATTGCCTTTACTTGATAATGTGTTAAAAACAACATTAATAAGGGGCATGAAGGAACAATGGATTGAAACATTAAACATTATGGGAAAAGGAGATATTTATCAAGAAAATTTTGCTGACATTATTGATTTATGTATCAAGAGCTCGAGAGTCAGCACAAGATTAAAACCGACAGAACATGATTGGTTTGTAAGAGAATAAAATTTCGACAGAAGGAGTAACACATGTAGAAATTGGAAATTTATTGGAAAATTTTAAAACTGATATACTAGGGACACTAACTACACAACTTGATATTATGCAAGCCAAACAGAAGCAAATGGAGGCAGAATAGAGTTTGGCAATCTTCTGTTCCCGATGCAGGAAAAAGCATAGCCATAAGGAGTGTCCACTGGATGCAGTCCAAACATGCGCCATCTGCACAAAAGATCACCTTACGGAAAGTTGTCCCTCACTTCCCATATTAAAAGCAATATATAAGGAAGCAGAAGAAGAGCCAGAATCTGTGTATTTGCTCAAAGTATGTTTCCAGACCCAACTTCTTCTTTTCAGCCTCTGCAGTATAATGCTCAACAATATAATATGTGGCAAAGTCAATTTCAATCCCCGTTTCCAAACTGGTCACCATAGTCGTTTCCTTCCTCAACCCCGTGGCTGAATCAGGCAAGCTAACCTGGTTGGCCGAATCTTCCTTATACCCCACCATATTGGCAAAGTAACGCATACCCACCACAATGGACTCCCCCTACTTCACAAAGTTTAGCCTAGCAGACAAATTGGCAGAGACCGATGCATCAGCTAGTAGGAACCATTTCGCTCCCTCAACCTACACTGCCAACCTTACAACAAAATCCCCAGTCTAATCTGAGACTACAACTCCCAGCTCAACCCAACCCCAATCCAAATAATAGACCGGTCCAATCTATCCAAATCATAGAAACACCAGAAATAGGAGCCGATCTGAGGGAGTGTAATGATCTTCAGTTAAGATCTGGGCGTATCATTGAAACTGAGGGAGATAAGATAGTTCAGGTTGAAAATCAGTTACCCAGAGAACATCTATCACAAGAAGAGGATGTGAATAAACAACAAACTCATAATCAAGCAACCACGTCCTCTCCCCCCTGCCCAGAACGATTAATCATACCTCAACCTATACAATATCCTGATTTTGACATTCTAGGAGAATTACAAAATTTGTACATAAAAATTCCATTCCTCCAAGCCATTCAAGACATCCCAATATATGCAAAAACTATTAAAGAATTGTGTATAAAGAAACCAAGGAGGAATATAACAAATAATCCAAGAGTCCAAGTATTTTGCACTCTATCTGACTTATTATCAAGAAAAGAAACACCCATTAAATATGAAGACCCAGGAAATCCAATAGTAACTGTGCAAATTTATGGTCAGACCCTTTCCAATGCCTTAGTTGATCTAGGAGCTGCAAT
>APFE030272558.1:78562-110056 GCA_000404065.3 Pinus taeda | reverse complement strand
ACAACCACTACTTGCCAAAAGCTAGGCATTACATCTGTAGAACCCACCTCTACCTTGCTAGAATTGGCTGACCGATCTATGGTTAGGCCAGAGGGCACACTAATGATGTCATGGTCTCTGTTGACTCCTCGGAATATCCAACTGATTTTCTGATAATAAATCCCAAAACCCGACTTGATGGACATCCATTGATTTTAGGTAGACCTTGGCTTGCCACTGCCGATGCTTATATTGGTCGTCGGCAAGGAAATATGACCATAACCAGAGGAGCAAATATCAAGAACTTAGTTCTATATCCTCCAGCGCAGCCAAGTGTCACAATAATCAAAACTAATAGGCACCCTGTATCATACCTTACTGATAACATTAGATCTCCATTCACTATACAAGAGGCACTTGATTTCAAAGACCAAACAGAAGACGATGCCATTAATAATTTTATTAGTCAAATTGAACTCACATCCCACACACAATGTCACATGATAAAAACAACATTTGATAGTGAATTAGAAGAAGATCCTCTTAAAGATACACATGATCATACAATACCTGTTACCTCTGTTGCAAATAGTAAAATTGTGGAAATTGAACTGGGAAAAACCTTAAACATTAATGCCAACCTCACATCTGAACAAGAAATAAAGATCATCCATTTGTTAAGGAAATATAAAGAAGCATTTGCATGGGACTACCCTAATATGAAAGGAATTGACCCCCAGTTATGTACACACCACATTTATATAGAAAAAGATGCGAGACCTGTTCATCAGCCTCATAGGAGACTTAATCCTCATCTAAAAGATGTGGTAAAAGCTAAACTTCAAAAGCTTTTAGATGTCAATTTCATCTATCCTATCTCCGATAGTAAATGGGTCTCTCCGCTTGTGTTGGTACCAAAAAAGAATGGGAAATGGAAAATCTGTGTGGACTACAGAGAGCTAAATAAAGCAACACAAAAAGACCACTTCCCTCTCCCATTCATCAACCAAGTATTAGACACTTTGGCAGGAAATAAATTCTTTTCTTTCCTGGATGGCTTTAGTGGATACAATCAGATTCAGATTGCCCCTGAAGACCAAGACAAAACTACTTTTACTTGTCCTTGGGGAACATTTGCCTACCGAGTTTTACCTTTTGGCTTATGCAATGCTCCTGGCACATTTCAAAGGGCTATCCTTAGCATTTTTGTAGACTTAATAAATGAAGGACTTGAAGTATATATGGATGAATTTACACCATACGGAGATGATTTCGATCCAACACTGGATACATTGGAAAAAGTCCTAGAACGCTGCATTGCTACTAGGCTTTGTTTAAGCCATGAAAAATGTTATATGATGATGGCAGAAGGACTTATCCTAGGACACTATATTTCAGCAGCTGGCATTCAGGTAGACCCAGCCAAAATCCAAATACTTTTGCTTATTCCCACTCCTATCACTCAAACAAAGGTACACAGTTTTCTTAGAGTTTCTGGTTATTACAGGAGTTTTATAGAACATTATTCACATATTGCTGCACCTTTGTATGCACTAACTGGTAATGTTGATTTTCTTTGGACAGAAAAATGTGAACGTGCTTTCAAGGATCTGAAGAAGCTCATATCCACAGCCCTAGTTGTTTGAGGACCAAATTGGGATTTACCATTCCAGATATCATCTGATGCCTCAGATACAGCCATTAGGGTGGTCCTTTGGCAGGAAGAGGATAGAAAACCATATGCAATTTATTACATTAGCAAAAATGTATCCCCTGCTGAATTAAACTACATTGTTACTGAAAAAGAATTTCTAGCTGTAATACATGCTGTCAATAAGTTCAGACATTACATTACTAGATATCCTGTTATCTTGTACACAGATCATTCTACCATAAAATATTTAGCAAACAAGCTTATCACAAATGGCAGAATAACTAGATGGCTGATTTTATTGTAGGAATTTGATATTACAATCAAGGATCGACCTGGAAAAGAAAATCCTATAGCTGATTTTCTCTCAAGAATGCCAAATCCAATTGATGCAGCATCAGTTGAAGATCAATTTCTGGACGAGCATCTATTTGCTGTAGCTATTCAAACACCCTGGTATGCTGATGTTGCCAATTACCTAGGAGTAGGTAAATTACCAAAGCATTTAACCCCTAATGAGCGGAAACAGATTGTTCAGCAGAGTGCTCGATTTTCTTGGATTGGGGGCTATTTGTTCCACACAGGGGCAGACATGCATATCAGGAGATGTGTTCGAGAAGATGAAATATTTGACATTTTAAAAGCTTGCCATGACGGACCATGTGGCGGACATTTTGCCGATCGCAGAACTGGACATAAAGTGCTGCAAATAGGGTATTATTGGCCCACTATTTTTAAAGATGCAAAGAAATTTTTCCAAGCCTGTGACAGTTTCCAGAGAGCAGGACGCCCTGGTCAGTCTGATGAGATGCCTCTGAAACCACAGCTAGTCATCGAACCATTCGAGCGATGGGCCCTTGATTTCGTTGGACCAATTAACCCATCATCAAACCATAAAACATATATTTTGGTGGCAACAGAATATGCCAACAAGTGGGCTGAAGCAGAGGCATTGCCAAGAGCTACAGAGGATTCTGTCATACAGTTCTTGTTCCATCTATTTGTGTGTTATGGCCTTCCAAGAGAGATAATTACAGACGATGGACCACAGTTTGGTGGGAACAAAATAGCTGCAACACTCAACAACTATCATGTCCAACATAAAATCACTACTCCATACCACCCACAGGCAAATGGGCAGGTAGAAACCAACAATAAAATAATAGAAGCAATCCTAACGAAAACCATTGTGTCACATAGACGTGATTGGGCTGCCAAACTACCCGAAGCACTGTGGGCTTATAGAACAACATGGAGAAGTACCACTGGTTACTCACCTTATCAATTAGTGTTTGGAAAACAACCCATTTTCCCCATATAATTCGAAATCCAAACATTACGAACAACACAAGAAGTTGGCTTAGATCTAACCGAGGCACAGATTAATCGATTACAGTAGATCAATGAGCTGGATGAAATTAGGCTCTCTGCACTTCAAAACACTGCCCTGGTCCAGCAGAAGTGAGCTAAATGGCATGATGCTGTCATTAAAAATAAAGTCTTCGACGAAGGAGATTGGGCACTTTTGTACGACTCCAGGTTTCAGGACTTCCCCGGGAAACTCCAGACTCGTTGGTTGGGACCATACAAAATCCAGAAAGTACATGACAATGGTACCCTTACTATAATCACTATTGACGGTTCTGGATATGCCTTCAAAGAAAATGGCCACCGAGTTCGTCTTTATCGTAAACCACTCACTCGGGAGTCCTTCTGCCAGCAGCTACGCCGAGACTCTGATATGGAAATTTTGGGGGAGGGAGAGAAGTCTTCCTCACCTGTAATTCATTAAGAAATTTATTTCTTTCACAGTTTGTACATAATTTCTTTTGTTTTGTTGAATCATTTTTGTACATATTTTTGAATCAATGTTTTACTGTTACTATTTTTTTTTTTTTGCTGTTCCTTTTCTCAAAAGGACAACATTTTCTTCCTACTATTCCTTTTTCAAAAGAACAACACCCTTTGGATCAGCCGTCATTTTGCTGTAATTTTGTTCTTTTTCTTCATTTCTGTGTTCTGTTGTTCCTTTTTCAAAGGAACGACATTTGTGTGCTTTGCTGTTCCTTTTCCAAAGGAACAACATTTTCGGTTTTTGCTGTTCCTTTTTCAAAGGAATGACATTTGTGTGTTCTGTTGTTCCTTTTCCAAAGGAACAACATTTTCGATTTCTGCTTTTCCTTTTCCAAAGGAACGACATTTGTGTATTCTGCTGTTCCTTTTCCAAAGGAACAACATTTTCGAGTTCTGTTGTTTCTTTTCCAAAGGAACGACATTTGTTTGCTTTGTTGTTCCTTTTCCAAAGGAACAACATTTTCGATTTCTGTTGTTCCTTTTCCAAAGGAACGACATTTGTGTGTTTTTCTGTTCCTTTTCCAAAGGAACAACATTTTCGATTTCTGCTGTTTCTTTTCCAAAGGAACGACATTTGTGTGTTTTGTTGTTCCTTTTCCAAAGGAACAACATTTTCGATTTCTACTGTTCATTTTCCAAAGGAACAACATTGGTGTGTTTTGCTGTTCCTTTTCCAAAGGAACAACGTTTTCGATTTCTGCTGTTCCTTTTCCAAAGGAACGACATTTGTGTGTTTCGCTGTTCCTTTTTCAAGGAACGACATTTGCGTTTTCTGCTGTTCCTTTTCCAAAGGAACAACATTTTTGGTCTTTTGTTGTTCCTTTTTCCAAAAGGAACACCACTTGCATTTTTTTGCTCTCCCTTTTTGAAACAGCTCGTTCCCCTTGCTGTTCTAAATTAAGGATGCTTACTGTTCCTGTCCTTTCAAGTCTTTTAGAATACAGCTATGCACTTATGCAATGGATACAAAATCACAACATACTGAAATCAATGAATCATAAAATCGTTATTTTTATAAGAAATTGCTCTGAATTGGTAAGAGGACAGAAGGAAGGACACACTTATTCATTATCTTTTGATGTCATTGTTCTACTAATTCTGCTCTAATTGGTTATCTTTATCATGTTGGTCCCTTTTAATCCTCTTTGATTATTATTCAGGAATAAGAGCAAAGGGTTTATTTCTTCCTATTGAGATGTTAAGACTTCTTCCACCATTCCTACTCTTAAGGAGTGTTGAACCACCCTTTGTGTATAAATAGGGAAAGTACTTCATGAAAAAGAAAGAAAAAAGAGAGCAAACAATGATGTCTTAATGACTTATAAGTTGTCAAATGCAGGATAAGGGGTCTCATCAAGAGCCAACCTACCATGATCATGAGGACGAAAGCGAAGTGGCATTCCCACTATGGCCACCACACCAGGGATATGGTCCAAAAGGTGTATCAAATAAAGAACCCTTTGAACAGGAGGTCTCATCACGAGCCGGCCTACCCACCTTTAGCTCCTTCCTCGTGAATGGCATTATGGCTAACTGGTCACCAAGCCAGCATAATGGCCTACATTTTGACATCCCACAACATTTCCTAAGCATACACAAAGGATCATGGTTCCATGGGTGAAATAAACAACTTTGCCAAGGTTATGGACACCTGTCGGCAGCAGAGCACTGTTAATGGTATTGAAGTCACATTATTTACACCAATATGTAGTTATTAGCACCCTTCTGTTTCTTATGCTTTAGTAATCAATCATATATTATTTCCCGAACCATACAACGCATGTACATCTATTATCACCAATAATGACAGAACAATTGACAATGACCGCATGAGACTCCGTATCCACGACAGATGTCCTATCCCCCCAGCCTCGCATCATATCGCCATAGTCTCTTACGTATTAAGCGACCCAACTCTATGCCTCGATTTCGGTAATTTCCTACTTTTGTAAACATGGCATATTACCATACCCTGTTCCTTAAGGACTGTGTCTCAGAACGGCACGCCGCTCCTTTATTTGAAGGCCGGGACAGTCTATCACATTGCGGGGGGGGGAGGTTAACCTCATCATTCCCTGGATTACATGTCAGATCACTATTCGGGAAGCTGTGTACTTGGGAATAGCACGGCTCAACGGTATACTACTTTTTATTTTTCTGCATGACTTACTATTCATAAGCCATTTCCATTGTATACTCTGCAGCATTAGATTTTGAGCGAGTCTTGCGTCTGTCAGCCTCTCTGTGTTTCAACAGTGTGAACAACTTTCGTTCCATTGATATTTTACAGTGAAACCATAAACATGGGAGGAAGATCGATTCGGAGAGAACCGCAAGTGTTAACAGTCTCTGCTGCTGCCTAGGAAATCCTGGCAAGAGGAGGGTGGCTAACTTATCTCAATCGCTTACAGGAATCCAACGAGACTGTAGCAATTGAATTCTTGCAGAACTTGCAAGAGGATCACTCCACAGTGAGGGGGAGATGCATAGCAGTCACCGATGACATAATCGAAAAAGTCTCGGGACTACCAGCCGCTGGACCTGTATGGACGTTAAATAAGGAGAGATTGCAGAAGATCATAGAAATCTTCCAGGAGGAAGGCCAAAGCCTGACAATTAGAGGAAAGGGGGTTCTGCCAGCAGCATTAGGAGAGTCGTGGGTGGAATTGGTGAAGACCATTCAAAGCTACATCACCTGTGAAGGCAGAAAAGATGTGGTAAGACCACGACATCTTAAACTCTTAGCTATACTAAAGTAAAAATGCTCTGTAAATTTACCTGCATTTTTGAATTCATTACTTCATGACGTTGCACAGAGCATAAAAAAGGCACAGCATGTAGAGTCATTTGTTAGTCATCATGGGTTGATTCGGTTAATAGTCAGCCATAGCCTTACCCAGCAGCAGAGCAGCTGGGAAGAGCTAATTGCCATGATAAATGGAGGATTGACCACACCATCCCCAAAATGTAAACATGCCACCAATACACCTGAGCATCCAGAAAAACGAAGGAAATCGGTCCGGCTAGCATGGCTACGAGAGAGGCTGGAGAAGCCCCAAGGAAACATCAGCCAACGGGTAGAGATAGAAGATGAGTAACCCCCACGATTAGAGGGGGAAGACAATGAGAAATGAATGGAGGAAAAAGAGGAAGGAGAAATGGATGAAGAAACCGAGCAATCTGAGCAGGAGGAGGAAACGGAACAGCAGGAAGGTAGTCCATTGCAGGACCCATTGGGAGAAGATGAATTGGCCAAAGTTTTGGCCAATATGGGTGAATATGGCCAACCTTCCAGTCCATTAGATCTCCATGCCAAAGAGGAACCTCAAGAGGGAAATGCACCTGAAGAATCACATGCAGAGGAGGTAGAAGAGGAGAATCTTCCTATTCATGATGAAAATATGACAGGGGATGCAGAACAGGAACAATCCGTTCCTAGCCAGACGACACCAGAAGAAATTCCGGAGGAAAGGGGGGCAGAAAAGGAAGTCACCCAAGAAATAGCAGAATCAGTTAGGGTTCTTGCCCCAGAGCAACCAGAACAGAGCAACGAAGAAGCGCCCCAGAGAGAAAATCAGGGAATTAGTCACATTCCAGGCCACAGTGAACAACCTGTTGTTCCTTCTAAGGAAATTGAGGAAATTAAGGAATTGCGAAAGGAACAACAGAGACTACTGAATGTAATAGTTCAGCTCTGACAGCAGATTAGGATTTTAAAAGCAAGGAAAAGGGTAAAAAGGACTTCGGGAAGGAAAAATACAACCACTCTAGCAAAATCCCTCAAGACAAAGGGTCGGAGGACCAGAGTCCATCCTACTGTTCAAAACCCTGTCGAAAAGCAGGCTGCTGTTCCAAATGATCTTGAGGAGCAGACTGTTGTTCCAATTAAAAAGGAATAGCAATGGAATGATATCCACGTTAAGATAGAAATGGATGATATGTTGACCCGCGATAAGGAAATTCAGACGGAGACACCACCTTTGGGAGTGATAAGGGTCATGAACGCAAAACAATACAATAGGAAAATTCAGGTAAAACTCCCGGCCTCCACTGCCGCATGGAAAAGAGATCCGAAAACGGTAACCCTACGAAAGGGTTTGAAGCAAGCTCAGCAAGCAACAGAAAAGCTTATGGAGCAAACGGTCCCTCGAGAAAAGTATGAAGAGCTACAACAACAGCTTAGGAACATCAATCTATTCGAAAGCCAGGCCTTTGAAGGGTGGCGAAGGGAAGAAGAAAAAGTCGCGAAGGTAACTCGTAGGTTAGATATAGTTATCAAGCAGATGGATACCTTATGTTCTTTATACAATGACGTCCTAGAATGTAGATCCCCTGCTAAGAATTATGCCTTGTTTTTAATGGAATGATATTTGCAATTGAAAATAAAGGCTGTTAAAGCAGGTGCCCCCATACAAATTAACACCATCGATGATTTTATAAACTGTTGTAAGCACTACGGGGTAAAAGTTCAGAGACTACTGTGTGAGTTTTATTTACATAACCTTGTATTAGACCAAGATACCGAGCTGAACCCTGGCCCTTTTGTTGGGGATATTCAATTACAGACATTTATTTCATTTGGGGTTAATCAAATTAAATGGCTTAAAGCCTATAATGCTTTCCAAAGACAAGAAAACGGATTATATTTGTGGATAAGAGCTGAGCCTAGGAATCCAGTACAGTTGTGGAGAAAACATAGAAACCTCATGAAGACTCCAGGTGTAATTGAAGCATTAGGACCCATTCATGAGGCAATCATTCGACAGGGAATATAATACTTTTTCTCTATCAAAGACCTTGCCATTGATGCGGCTAAATTTCAGTATCAGATCTCTAATCCGAATACCCAGCTCAGGGAACCAATTAAGTATGAAAATTTTAAATTAGCCGCCAACCGCTTGCACCTCTATGGCAAAGTCATTTTGAGGGCAGGGCCATCCTGGTTAGGGTATAGGTTCCGGAGTCCAATTATTTGGCACCCTGCACCCAGATACCATTCCCTATATGAGATGCATGAGGTTCAGACATGCCATTTCTTTGAACACCTAGTTATGCATCATGGCTGTAGGCCTTCAGATGAGATTCCATCTCTAGCCTACTCACTCACTGCCTTACATGTCAACTACAATGTTTTCATGAGGGCATGAAAAAGGGTAAGCAGGGGGGTGTGTGGAGTACTAAAGAAGGTATGTTTTTGGTAATTATTTCAGCATCTTTTTATTAGAACTTACAAACCTTTTACATCATGAACTAAGAAAACGATAAGGAATTGTAATAAAACATGTGAGATTAATATGCAAGATGAAAAAACTGACAATTGTCATTTCCTTATGCAGAAAGAAGGAAAAACGAGAAACTGTCGTTCAAAAGGAAAGGACAAGGACGGGTTAACTGTCATCCCTTTGATGGGAAACCGTATGCAAACAAGGCAAAGCAAATCAAAGCGAATCAGCCCTGGAAAGGAAGTGGAGATATTGTCTCGGCGCAAGAAAGAAAAGAAATGACTGAGGACTAACGGTTCAGCGAATCCCTCAGGATCCTTGATCCCGAGGGATCGCTGCTTTAACTATTTCTGCACTTAGATATCTCTGCCTTCACCATTATAAAAGGGGCAGCACTATTAGCTCGAGGGGAGTTAGAATCTATTTTTTTTATGTAATTTCCTTTAAGATCAAAACTTTGATCATCGAGTCTCGTTAAGAACTGATCTATTGTAATTCCGCTTTATGCATTAATACAAACTTGGTTGCTATTTCATCTCTGAGTCTGGAATAACTTCAAGCGGTGTACCCCTGGAGGCTAAGGGCCCGGCCCTGGAGGACACTTGCTCCTGTACTATTACGTTTGGTTCATGCGTGGTTTGCTTATCGACGTTATTTGGTAATATGATGTGTTTTGTAAGTTTACATCACATGCTCTGTTATGTTTGATTTATTAAGGTTTCTAAAGACAAAACTATTGTATTGACTCTGCATCTTATCACTGTTCTTTTAAGTGTTGATATAATACTGCTAGTCTTTACAGAATACTGTTGCTGTTTAATTACAGAGCCTTTTTGTTGTGCACTTGTTCATTGACATTACGGAATTCATCTTGGGAGTTATGTTCTTTGTGATTGTTGGATCTATAAACAATGCTGTTTTATTTTGAATTGCAGTTGTACTCTTTCTAGCTGAGATTGATAACTGGATCAGATTACTATTAAGGTGTGTCGTGTGTATATATGGTTTTCAAGCGTTGTTCTATAATTCATCATTAATCAGTGCTGTCCCATTTTGGTGTGTTATTCAATCCGCACTTAAGAGTGAAGGATTGTCGTTTGATTCTTGTAGGTTACGATTAGTGCATTTGATCTTATAGACTAAGGTGTTACTTCTTGTTAGATTTAGTTTCCATTACAATTTCTTAACTGCTGTTCCATTTCAGGTTTGTTGTTCTGTTTCTTAATTGTTGTTCCATTTCTTATCTGTCGTTTCATTTCCTGTCTTTTGTTATTTTGGTGTGAAGAACGATCCCAGGTTGTAGTGAGCATTGACATCTACTGTCCGGCTCCTAGATCCATGATTTGTTCTCTGGTTTCCTTTTCCATCAGTTTACAAAGGGATGAGTTATTGCTACTAAACCCTTAACTGGTAAATTGCTTAGTTTTCTGAATGTGTGGTTTAATATTTTGAAGTAGTTAGCTGTAAACAAGCATCCGTTTACTCTTGTATTTTCGAACACTGTACTACTAGCATTACTCTGGCAAATGATAGCCTCAGACTGAGACACTCTTTGAAATAACAAAACGTTCCCGGATTGACATATTAATGTGAGGTAATTAGAGGTGAAAAAGACCCTTTTTATAGCTTGACATAATGTAAGGTTGGAATGACTGGCTGGCCCGCTAGGAATGATACTGAGGTGCATAGTACCAAGGAGGGGGTGTAGACTGGGAAGGATGAGCAGGGGGTCCCCAAGAAGGTATAGCTGCGGTTTGGTTAGGTCTGTATATGCATGGGATGATCCTTGCATACCCTACTGGTATGGTCTAATCCCAAGAGGTCTCCTTTGGTTGATGTAGCAAAGCTGCTCAATGACCCCTTCAACTCCTTGATATACAACTTTGAGTCGAGGTAAAGAAGGGCACTTGTCTGTGGAGTGGTTTTCTTCATAGACTGAGAAAATCTCAATACAATTCAATGGGCATTCATTCTTAGGATGTCTCCTGGTACATCTAGGACAAAATATGGCCAAGGCTCTCTCTGCTTCCTCTTGCTTCTTTTTGATATTCATGGTATCCAATTGCAAGGCAAGGGTTTGCAGCATCTCACTTTTGAAGTCCTCCAACATATTTCCAATTTCACCCTTGATGGTTGAGTTGGAAGATGATGTACTGGCCATAGGTTGACTACTCCTACCCTTTTTCCTAGTTTCCTTAGAATGGTTTCTAAAGACAGTCTTGATATCCTCATAGGGTAGTTGGTAGATATCTCCTCCTGCTAACAAATGCAAGGTATCTAGGATATCCTCCCTTACTCCTCTAAGTAGGACCAAATTCAGTGACTTAGGGTTAAGTGTGCACCTGGCCCTTTTGTAACTAAGTCAAAATCTTTCTTCATAGTCTTCTAAGGATTCATCCTGGCCTATGGTCATCCTAAAAATCTCTTCTTTAGTTTCCTTTGACCTACAGTAGTCCCTATATTTGTTGTTAAAGGCTTATTGCATTTGAGCCCAAGTTATGATGCTATCTCCCAGTAAACCCATGAACCAGTGCAATGTTGCATCCTTGAGGGTAGATGAAAACAAATTTAACTTTTGCTCATCCTCTATATAGTCATAGGTTCGACATATAACAAAAAAATCAAATAGGAAATTGTCAGGGTCCTCTGGGGTCAAGCCATGGAAATGAGGTAGAGTAGAGGGGCTTATATTCTTCATTTTAGTGTCCCCATTGGTTTCCCTAATGGGGAAGGCACCCTCAATTCTCTCTCTATCTCCTCTTGTCATCTTGGTTTTTAACCATTGGTTCAATAGGAATGGGTTCTTGCTCTTCTTATTCCCCTATAGGTTCTTCAAATATGTTAGGTTGCTCACCTAAAGGTTCTTCCAATTCACAGTCATCGAAGAAGAGAGAAGGTTGATTGTTCGATGTAGTGGGGGTATTTGGCAAGAATTTTCCTGAATTATCCCTATTCCTACGAGGCATTAAAGGAAATTTTTTTGGGTTGGTTTTTGTAAGATTTTATTTAAAGCTGGAAAGTACTATGCAGAAAGGAAATTACTGATTAAATGAAAAACTACTAATAGAATGGAAACTACTTGCAGAATGAAATTGCTGATTGAATGGACAGACTTCTGACAGAAAGAAAACTACTTGTTGAATTGTAATTGCTTAATTGAATGAAAAACTACTAACAAAAAGGAAACTACTTGCTGAATTGAAATTACTGATTGTAGAATGGAAAGGAAAGTAGATAAATGACAAATGAAAGAAAGAAACTAGATTACCTTTGTAGAAATAAACTCATGGAAGAAAATTGAAGACTAGAAGTAGAAGAAAAGAAATTTAGAGACTAGAAATAGAAGAAGGAGCAGTAATTCACATCCTACTCTAACACCTCCCTGATAACGTCACCAAAAAGTGATGAGCCTAGGTATTGCAACAAGAATGCTGCAACTCCCAGGGCTACCAACTTTACTTATCAACCCAGGGTTCGTACAAACTTGGAGGTGACAATGCTATATGCACAAGTAGAAGTGAAGGTACTGCTTGTTGTCAATGCTCATCTGGCAAGATACCCCAGGGGTTCCAAGCTAGACTTCTTTAGGGTCAGAAGAAGATTGATTTGGTGAAAGAAGAGCAAATCTATTCTAAGGGAGAGCTACTCTATTGCAGTAAGGAAGCAAACAATCATGTAATGCGAAACTCACACCAGACCCTAGCTAGCCAATTAAACAACTATGCTAAGCAAAATTACTAGATCAATCACTAATCTAATGCTAATTCTCTAATTTACAAAAGTAAAAGAATAAAAAATAGACTAAGGGGTAAGCAAAGGAAACTAAGCTAAGTCTATGTTTAAGCGGAAGAGCAGTTGGAGATCAAAATTGGTCAAAAGAGGACGTAATGAGAACCAACGCATAAGGACCATTGGATCAGGCGGGTGAAAGGCAAACGAATGACTGAGATGATCACAGGAGGGTACGTAGGTAGATGGGCGAACAAGGTTAACTAACAGGATGGACAGGTGAGATTATATCGTGGAGGATAAGTCAAGAGGTGGATGGATAGGATTAATTAGCAGATGGACGACAGAGATTAGATCACGGGCAAAAAGAAATGTGCGGAAATGGTAGTGGGTTGGCAGAGGTGGTAAGATGTATTTCGTGTGCCCTCAAAACCATAAGATGTATTTTGAAATTTCATGTGATTAGCTCGGACGACACGTAGCACGGGGAAACCACTCTTATCGCGTGCCCTAGGGCAGATAATGATCAGACAGAAATCCATGCGATATGGTGCGATAGCCGTTGGATTAGGCAGGGCTAATCAATGGTGGAGATCGGCAAAGCTAGTTGGCGATCGGGTGAAGCGACAATCGTCGGATCAAGGGACAAATCGACTGTGGAGGTTAAAGCAGGAGAAGAAAATGGACGGAAATGATGGAGTGAGTTTAGAGGGGGGTAAGCTGTTTATCGCGCGCCCTCAAAGCTGTAAGTGGTTTTCTAGAATTTTGCATGATTAGCTTCCCTGGGTGACACGTAGCATGGGGAAACCACTCTTATCATGTGCCCTCGGGTGGATAACAATCATACATAAATCCACGCGATATGGCATAATAGCCATCAGATTTGATGAGGTAGATCGATGGTGGGGATTTAAAGTGCATAAAGTCAGCATTGAAAATGAATTGGGCAGTGATTGGTTAGGTTTTGCAGTGAAAGGCAATCTATGAGTAAAAATTGTTTAAACCGTGAATTAACAGCTTCCGCCTAAGTATTTCATGCTAAAGGAGAATGGGCATATGAGTGAGATCTGGGAAAGAGGGTGGAGGAACAGGTGACCATGAAATGACTGAATGACCATGACAAGGACTAAGTAACAATGTAATGAACCACGTAACTACAGTAAACAACAAACTCCATGCAAAATTGAAACTCTGTGTTTTTGGGGTTGCTGCAAGGTTTCTTCCTCACGTCGTAGTCCCAAAGGGAGGAGGTGAGGGCGAGACACCTATGGACGACCTTATGGATCTTTTCTTTGCTAACTTTCTAATTGAATGAAAGCATAAATGAAGCAAACTGGAACACAACTAATCTACTCTACACTACTATAATGAGACTGCAACTGCTTAAACAAATAAACAGTTAAACAATGAACCTCTGTAATGGAAATGAACTACTGAAGTAAATGAACAATCAAACCATGAATCTATGCTACTACTGTAATGGAAATGAACTACTTAAGCAAACGAACAAAAAACAAGAATCTATGCTAGCATATCAATACAATAAAGAGGAGCTTTGGCTGCTAGGGTCGGGCCCTAACCCAAGAGCTTCAGCCCTCTAAGTTAACTCAGTGCTGGCTCAAAACAAGACTCATCTTCATTATAAAAACACTGTATTACATAACAAACTGTTACAAGTCCAGTTCTATAGTTAAAAGTTTTAATCCTTGCTAACTCTTGGTGACTATTGGTAACTAACTAAAAAAATTGAGGTCATAAGCCTCTCTACTTATACATCTGAAGTCTCCAACGACTTCTTTCAAAATTAGGGAGGCACAGCTCCCAATTCAATGATAAAATCATGCTTTCCCTTTCACTAGCTCGGTTGCCTTCTAGTAGGGAGGCTTGGCTCCCAACTCAAGATAAACTCGTACTTTCACTTGCTTGGTTGCCTTCTAGTACACAGGATTTGGCTTGTTTTGCACTCTCACTTGCTTGGTTGCCTTCTAGTACTCCTGATTTGGCTTGTTTTGCACTCTCACTTGCTTGGCTGCCTTCTAGTACTCCCGATTTGGCTGTTTGCACCTTCACTTGCTTGGCTATTTGTACTTTCAGTTGATGGAAGGACATTCGAATGGAGGGGCAGTAAATGAGGAGGATTTACCTCCTATAATTCCTCTCCCTTGTCCCATTTGAGTTTTTACCAAGGTCTTTTACCATAGTTCCTTGCTTTTATCATTTTATCCCTGCATTTTCCTTGCATTTATCCTTTATTCCTACATTACATGCACATTAGACCACAAAGAAAAATATCCAACTCTACTCATCTCATAAACAAAGTATAATCAAAAGTATGCAATAAGTTGTGAGAATAGTTGGTTTGACTAAGATAGGAGGTGAATTGAGGTCAATTAAGGCCCATATAATTACTCAATGATGAGGCTCATCAAGGGGCTAAAAAGAAAATGAAAGATAATATATGCTACTCATAAACATGACAATTAGCTAGAAAGAACTTGAGGGAATTACTAAAAATAAGGAACTGTAAATATCCGTTGAACTAGGTATGGACAATATAACAACTCTATGATCTCATCCATCTATTTTCCTTTGAAAAATAGATGGATGGATTGCATGTATTAGTTGTTGTAATTAACCAATTAATTGTATGATTTTTTTTTCAAACAAGAAAAATTCAATCTCAAACTACTACTTGTTGATATACTCATAATACAGACACAAATATAATAGAATAGTTGGAAACATTTTATCTATCATATACACTAATTATTATAAAAAATATTGGGATTTGTTTGTTTTTTATGTTTGAAAATCTATAAAGGAACAATTACATATTGTTTACATGTATTAAAGAATCATGTCACAATAAGAATATAATTTATCATTAACACAACCAAGTATAAATACATTGGCATATAATTAAAACCATTACATAATAATTAAAACACATCATAAGAAACATAGATTTTCCATAAAACTCCAAATGGAAAAACCAACTTTGAATGGTTGCATAGTCTTTATTTGAATAATTTCATGTTATAATGTAACTTATGCATATATGGGTCATTCACCAATTTACACATCTAGTCTTCTCATGTTTCCTCACATCACAACCAAAAGACTCTTTCATAGTTTAACTATAAGAAGATATAGGTAGAGCCAAGGCCAAGTTTCCTTGTCCCTTCACTTCTTATTCCCCAACTTTCTCTTTGATTTCAGTTTTTTCTCATTTCTTTTCATTCATTTTTTAAAAATGGTTGCATTGTCTTTTCTTTTTCTTTAGCCCTCATTAACTTTTGAGTTTTTTGTTTTCAATTAGCCTTAAAGCCATTCTTTTTTGTTTGGATCCATTTGGATTTGTGGTGGGAGTTTGTTAACTATGACAAGATGAGGGCACTTTTATACGAAGCAACTGAATATGCATTTTTAGATAGGTGGACTTCTCATGTTGTGAAGAAGGAAAATGAGAGCATCAAGGGCTTATTTTGATGATTAAACTTCATATTATAGGTTCATTGATATATTCAATGGGAGAAGTTCATTTTGTCTATAAAACTTAGCAACAAGCATCATTTCAATATTGTTGACTTGGAAAAAAGATTAAAAGTCCCCATAAATCATATTCAAAGAACATAGATTGAATATGCGTGTTCAAATATTTAAATATTTGAAGATTACTATGGATAAGTATGTTTTTCATTTATATTTCCGTGCCATAGATATAGGCGATTTTGATATTATTCTTGGACATCCTTAGTTGGAATAAGTTGGTAAATGTAATATCAATTTGCAAAAGAATTTTATGGAACTTGGGTAGAAGAAAAATAAAATTATAGGGTATTTCTCTTACTAAACAAGAAGTACCCCAAATGGCACATGAAGGAATTATTGACAAGAAATTCATTGCAATACCTACAAACACATTATATGAAGACTCTAGGGTTGAACGAAAATAAGAGTTTATAGAAGTACCTAAAGGAAATTCCTAGCAAGGGCATAAAAATGAAGAAGAATATACAAGGCTACATTCCTCAAAGAAACAATAGGTTGAAGAGTCCAAGAAAGAAGAACCAATAGCTAAGGGTATTTTATATCACCACCCACACCACCAAGAGAGTAAAATTCATCAAGTCAAGGTCATGATCATCAATAAACTTACTAGGTACCAACATAGAACATAAAAATCACCCAGTGTAGAAGTACATGGAGGACCAAAAGCAATGCATATAGATATCAATGTAGAATAATGATAGCTTGGAACGAGAGTTGCAACTAAAATCAATATTGAGGTGGTGTGGAAATATAGTTAAACCCCATGTCCAAATTTTTCTACGATGATGGATGATTAGACTTGGTACTAGTTGACTACATCTCTTAGAATATCATATTATATGGTTCCCCTTTTGTTTTGAGGATGAAACATGCAAAGGGGATGGTCCATGTCATGTGCCTATGTAGGATAATATGGGGTGTCTAGAGACATAGCTAATAGGGATATTTCATGAAATGTGAATATAATCATGGAATTGGACCACTTGTTAGTGTGTGGTAATAAATAGGCCCATTAAGTAGTTATATGGAATAATATAATAATTGTGGGGTAGATGAAATAAACCCCAAAGTATATTCATGAGAAAGTATGTATATACATGAGTACCATTGTATTGATATATGATGGATGTTGAGTATTTTATCGTAGTATGCATGGCTTGTGGAGTGATTCCTTCCACTAGGAGTATTTGATGGTGTTACCCTAGGCTTCAAAGTTCTCTCTACAATATTTTGTTGATTTTTATATTATGGATGTATTTGGTTAGTCTCAAGCTTAATGAGTTTTATATTTTATCTATTAAGGTTCAAAATTGACAATCCAAGAGAAAGATTTTATGATTATTAAGTTAAAGCATAAGTTTGAGGAGTGGAAAAGCAACAAAAACATGTGGAGAAGGTAAAAAATAAAGACACTTCAACAATTATTGCTTTATTAATAACATTGACATGTACACATCCACACAATCTTCATTCTTCAACATTTTCTCAAGCACAAGGTGGCCAAGTGACCATCACACCATAGAGATCAAATGATTGTTTCAATACTATTCCATTTTTATATCTTACACTTGATAGTTTAATATTTCTAAACACCAATTAAAATATATATGAAAGTTTTAAGATCCTTGTTGACTTGGTCGAAAGGAAAAGTAGGAAGAATGTGAAAATTTGAGAAGAGACAACAAGGTTGAGTATTATCCCAAGGAGTTTGAATTTGTTACAAATATTATGATATGGCATGGTAGAAGGCCACTCCACATTGTCCTATGAAAAAATATGTTGTTGAGAGTTTGAATCAAACCTTGATGGAAAAATAATGGAGCATGAAAGTGGATTCTAGTGTGATAAAAATCACTTTGGCTAAGGTGGTTTCTACAATAAACCATTCAACCAATAGATCACCTAGTTGAATTTGGTCAACAAGACATTGGAGGAGGCTTGGAGTGGAGAGAATGTCTCTGTTTTAGATCTAAGGGTTTTTGGGTGTGAGGATTACATTCATGTACTTAAGGTGAATGATATAAATATGGACAATAGACCAATCAAGTGATATTTATTGCATATTTGGAAGGGATCAAGGTCTACAAGTTATATATTATGCCTAGGTATCAACATACCCATAGTTGTAATGTGATCTTTAAGGAGAACAAATCTTATGAATATTAGTATAAAGAAATTGGAGTATCTAAAAAGGTACAACATGTATCAATTTATAATATTGACTCGTTTTTTTGAGAAATACATCTTATAGAATCCATTTGGCTAAGTTTCCATGCTATATGCCATCAAATTCACTAAGGGCTTGCACATAGCCTCATATGCACTCACGTAGGGGTTTCAAAACCTAGGTCTCTATGGTAATACAATCATAAACACATTGCTACTTGCCACTAAACCACACTCCCATGGACCACAAATATCCAATCCTGAGTTGAGTAACTGCTAAGAGGGGATGGATGTAAAAATTCCATATGAAGGATATGGAAGTTAGTTTGAATAAACATTTCCATTAGATTCGAATGAAAATGTGTATCTTGAACATGATCAACTAGATTAAGGGTAGAAGGAAGACCCTTTATGAATGGAAGATACCCAACAAATATGGCTATGATACAATTGATTTTATTTGTTTAGTCTTCCATGGGTGATGAGTGAAAAAATTCCAAACAATACCTTAATGGTGATCAATATCCTTAGTGGAAGCAATCCATTGAGAAATAAATGAGGGCCTTGTAATATAACTAGTGTTAGAATATGTAGGAGTTTATTGAATGAAGGATGGTAGTTGGACGCAAACTCGTGTTCAAGAAGAAGTAATATAATGCTCATGGATTTATAGAGCAGTATAATGGTGATTTGTAGCAAAGGGTTACTCTCAAGTAGAGGGTGTTGATTATGAGGATAACTAATTTCTAGCGGTTAAGATAGCCTCTATTGGCGTGTTGTTTGCATTATCATCTTCTTATGATTTGGATGTGGTGCAAAGAACACGAAGGTAAAATTTCTTCATAGTGAGCTCAAAGAAGAAGGGTCCTTGAAGTAAACATAAGGATTTATGGTATACAAGATAGAAGATAGGGAAAGCCAATTCATTGTATGGCTTAAACAATTACCAAGACATTGATACAAATGATTTGATAAATATATTGTGGAACAAGGATTCATAAGAAGTTAATTGGACCATTGTGTTTACTTTAAGAAGGAATGTAATTCCTTTTTTATTCTAGTCTTATATGATGACGACAATATTTTGATTAATGATTATAAGAAACTAGTGAAGGAGACTAACTCTTGTATGTGTGTTAGACAAAAAGTAATTAGGCGAGTTGCACTATTGTGTGGGAATTAAGGTGAAGAGAAACCACCAAAACAAGAAATTGTATATCAAATGAATAAAGAATGTGGAAAACATACTTGATCTCTTTAGGATGGATAAATGTAAATTAACATGCACTCCATCTCAAGTGGAGGAAGAGGAAATGGAAAAATAGACATATACTAATGTGGTTGGTAGACTTATGTATGCACTAGTGTGGACAAAGACCATATAAAATAAGAGTTGTAAGTAGGTACATGGAAAATCTAGGGAGGGATCATTAAACATGTGTGAAGATGATCTTTAGGTACCTATGGGGGCATTAACGAGTATGTTCTTTGCTATCAGGGATTGGAAGCAAGAAGATTTGTATGCTTGATATTGTTGATGATGATGTGGACAATGAAAAGCCCACTAATGTGTATGTATTTACATCGTTCGATGGCACTTTAAGTTTGAAGAATAAGGGGTAGAATGTGGAAAATCATTTTAGTATTGAAGAAGAGTAAATTGCAACTTCAAAGGAATCTAAGGAAGTTTCTTGGTTGTAACAATTATGCATAGATATTGGACTTGAACATGGGCCCAAGCCTATTTGTTCTAACAATATGAGTGCAATTGCTTTGCCAAAAAATCCCAAATTTGATCCATGGACAAAGCATATAATAAAGGTGCAATTTCACTACATTTGAGAGGTGGTGGAGTCCAGTGAGGTAATTATACACAAGTTTGGAACCTATGAAAATGTGGTAGGTTCTTTAACTAAGCTAGTGGATGGAAGGAAATTTTCTTGGTGTTGGGGTAAGGTCAGGATTCAAACTTGGTTGATGTATGCAAAGTAGGAGATCATTAGGATATTGCCAATTAGATCATTTATGTAGCTAGTTGTTTCCATTTGTATATGGAAGTGTAAAGCATTGCTTGGATTTCACTCTTACTTTTTAGAAGAAGATTTGTTTCCCAATTGTATTTATAGTTTTAGGGAAATGATACTTCCATGTCTGTACATTTTTATAAAACAAAGAAGAACAAGGTGGACATTGATTTGTCCCCAAAGAAGAAAAAAACATTTGTTTTTATGTGCACTTCTCGACTATACTTGTTATGTTATTTTGAACTTCATTTTTATGTTGAAGATCTTTTCTTTCTACATTCTTCATTTACTACAACTTGCTCTCAAAATTTAACATATTATAACAATAATATTCATAGTTGATTCAATGATGATTCATCTTTTAGACAATGATTATGATTATCTAGTGGAAACTCAAATAAATAACATTATGAGTTTTATATGATTATGATTATTTAGTGGAAAGTATATATATATATATATATATGTATATAATCACTTCATTTGGTTTAGGGAAAGAAATAAGAGAGGAATGGTTTTGGTCCCTTGGAGGAAAATTACATTTTTAAAATGTCAAGGAGAATGGGGACTCAAAAATATCTTCATGTTCTCAAAATTACTTTCCACAAGAAATGTTTAATCGCTTTTTCAAGGTACTAGTGTATGGATGTAGATCATAAAGGAAAAAATGCATACTTCATGAAAGACTAGATAAGGACACCCATCAAAAAAATTGTTAAATGTCTTAATCATTTGGAAAGCAACTACTTGCACTCTCCCTTTGATTGGGAAATGGTTGGTCTGATGCATGAGAAAGGGAGACAAAGTTTAGGTAGGACTGGATCCATGGATTGGAAGCAAAGACACCTGCAAACTACTAACCCCTATCATATAGGATCTCCATTTTAGAGGTTTCCGTACTCTAAGGCATATAACAAAGGGGCCCATTCCAAATAACATACAATAGTAATGGCTCACTTTAGGGAATTGGATCTTAGGGAAGAATATACATACAATGGGAAGGCATATATTAACATCCTTAGAAAATGATTTATCAACCTTAGTGAAGTAGAAAATGAACTTATTTGGTCTTTGAACCCATTTGAGGATTACAAATGAAAGGTTGGTTACAATGCCCTTTCTTCATAAGGAAATGAGAAACCACCAATATGGTGTCAAGAAGCTAATCTAGAAGTTTAAATGTCCTACTAAATCTAAAATCTTTATGTGGCTCTTCTCAACAATTAGGCTCTAACTTGGGACACTTTTTTAGAAAATAGGCTTTAAAGGACCTGGTAGACGTTGTCTCTATGAAGCTAACTTCGAAACTTGTTGCCATCTCATCATCTATTTTCCATACTTTAAACAAGTTTGGAAAGAGATAGAAGGACTAACAAGTCTTCTTAATACTCGAGAAGGGGGAGCCATTGAAGAAGCTTGTAGAAGATGGTGTCAAAACAAGGTCACAAAGAGGTACAAAGCCCTCCCTCTCACTTATGCTTGGGGAATCTGGTTAGCCAAAAATGCCAAACTTTTCAAGGGCATGGACACCCTTTATCTTAAAAGTGCCACATGAAGTCTCAACATCCTCTATGCTTTTCCTCAAATTTCTTTTTCTCTTCCTGGCAACCAGGTTTCAACATATCACATAATCAAAGAAATCCAATGGGATTTCTTTGATGGAACCTCACAAGGTACTCCTAGTGGTGGGGACAAGGAATTTATATTCTTATTCTCCAGTCCTACCATCTCCTTCAAAGTTGGAATCCATCCTACAACAAACAATTTTTGTGAACTTATGGCTCTCAAACTTGTTATTATGATGGATCAGGAAAGAGGAATTACATAAATATAAATTTTTGGGGATTCATCTTTTGACATTCAATGGACGAATAGAGAATTTTCCTTGAGAAAGTTCACTCTGCAACCATTATTTCTTGATAAAAAGAATATGCAATTAACCTTAACCCATCTCTCTTATGCTCATGTCTACAGGGACAAAGACACAACGGTAGACATGCTTCCAAAGAAGGGTTGGAGTTGCAAGAGGGTGCTTGATAATCCTTGAATCCTCTAAAGGAAAATATTCTTCTTATTTTCATGAAGCATGGTTTCAATTTCTTCACTTTATATGAGATTATGGATAATGATATGTGAAACCTACATTTTTTGAATCTTTTTTCTTTCTTTTTTTTCTTTTTGGTATTGAGAGGGGAAACTGGTAACTAAAACATACAACTATTGGTACCACCAAAGATCACATAGCATTTCTACCAATAAAAACCCCTCTAACCTAATAAGATAGCCTACTGAGCAAGGTTAGCTAGGATTCGAACCGAGTTAGACGACATTATCA
Organism: Pinus taeda; assembly: GCA_000404065.3. Lineage (NCBI taxonomy): Eukaryota > Viridiplantae > Streptophyta > Pinopsida > Pinales > Pinaceae > Pinus > Pinus taeda. Next base: position 87,544 of record APFE030272558.1, on the reverse strand, counting down.
CTCCCCAACCACTTGAATTACCCTTGACAGACCCAATTTTTGAATCTTATTGGGAATACTATATTTACATTTTTTAATAATACAAAAGTTGATTTTTTTTATAGAAAGTCTATATGTAAACATTATAAGCTAATGTTAGGAAAAAGGAAAAGTTTTGGACGAAATGTAGATGAATATGTTTTATTTATTGCAGATATATTTTCAAACAATGAATAATTTTGATGAAGATTATTTAGATTTGTCTTTGGTCTTATGGAAGAGAGTAGCATGATCTATATTATCTACCATTGTGACTTTATTATTATAATAAAATTAATTTTTCTCTCATATATAATAATAAAACTTTTTAATTTCATTATCTATTAATTTTAATCTTTCGCTTCAGTTTTATTGTTGTTTTGATAACAATGATAAATTATGTTGGGATATAAATAATCTGGGTTTTTGTGCATTTATAATCACTGGACACCTCAGAATTAGTTAATGTTGCTACATTTATGCTGGTTAATATTACTACATTTATATGTATGATGAATTAATATCTTATAACTAAAGTGTAGATTAATTGATTTCATTTATTCCAATCTTATGAAGAGAAGTTAAGATTACCTATGAAAATTTACAACGGTCTCACATGCAATGTACAAATATGTTTTATCATATGGAAAATTAAACAAATTAAAATATAAAACATAATTTTATTAGACTCCCTCATCTGGACTTACCATTAGCACTTATGGATAATCTCCTGTGCTCAACTTGAAACAAAAACTTCGGATAAAAAAAATCATAATTTTTTAATACTCCACTTCAACCATAAATGGCTATTACTTATGAAGCCCTGCATATATTCCTTCCAGAAAATCTCAGGAATAAAACACAAACATTGCATACGAAGATTTGAAACAAAGCTTAGCTGCTGCTTATATGGAAAATTAACTTAAATATTTTTCCAGCTTTTCAACTTCTTCGACACTTCCAACGTACAAAGGTACTCTTTGATGAACCTGTTGCAGGCATGAATGGATCGTCAGAGACTAGTAAGTAAACAAAGAAAGGATGTTGATTGACTGTCAGAAAGTCAATCAGCTATTTTTATATTTAAATGGAACTGCAACTGACCTCTTGTGGGTGTATGTCGAGAACCCTTTCATGGCCATCGGATCCTTTACCACCTGCTTGCTCTGCTAGATAACTCATTGGAGCACATTCATACAGAAGTCTGAGCTTCCCATTGACACTTTTCTTGTCAGAAGGATATCCATAGATCCCACCATACAACAGAGTCCTGTGGAAATCACCCACCAGGCTGCCAATGTAACGAGCAGAGTAAGGCTTCCCAGAAGGCTGAAGAGAAGGATTCTTGAGATCGTCCATGTACTTTTTTAGCTTGTCATCCCACAGCTGGTAGTTGCCTTCATTGAAGGAATAGATGCTTCCTTTCTTAGGAATCTTTATGTCTACATGGGTCATTACAAATTCACCATACATGGGATCTAAAGTAAAGCCATAAACCCCCTTACCCACTGATAAAACTAAAATCACAGAACTGGAATACATGCAGTACCCTGCAGCCAACAGATTGCTCCCTGGTTGGCACACATTCACAATGCACCTTTGCTCCACCTGACCAAGCTGCCCAATTCAATTCAACAACCAACACAAAATTAAATCAGAAGAACATATCATTATGCAGCTGCTAACACCCACTCACTCAGACCAAATTGATTTAATTCAGACTTTGATCCATAACATATTTTTCTTCAATTCCATTCCATTTGAGACCTTGGTGAATAGAAGCTATACTTAGGGGGGACTTCCTTCCTTCCTCTGTGGAAGATTTAAAAAACAGGTACCTCATTATCATCGTCACTGTCGACAATACATTCGTCATTAGGATGGTAAATTCCAAAAATAGACCCTGTGGAGACGGCTGCATCAACGTTTGAGGAACCATCCAGTGGATCAAAGACAACAACGTAGTTGCCAGAGTAGCTCTCCTCTACAGCCACAGGAACATCCTCTTCTTCCGAAGCAATAATTCCTGTTCTGCCACTTGACCTCAAGCAACTGCAAAATACCTGCAGATCAAAATTATTCTCCTCAGTACATATTCTCATATAATATTAATGTTGGTTGGAGCATCATGTATGGGAAGCATTACTGTATATATTTCTTCCTTTCCAGATAAATATTGGACCTTCCAGATTGTCCTTGTTATGGGAAAAGGGTTCTTTAGCAGTCTTGGGTGATTTTTCTTTCTCTACATTAGTGTACTCAGTAATTTGAGACCTTAATGGATAAGGCCTTCCCTCCCTTCAGGGCAAGCAGAGGCAAGGGAACCTTAAGAGGGAAAATGTGACCCCATGAACTGTAACGATTAGGGAAAAAATGTGAACTGCCCATGCCCATGCCCATCGCCAACCTCCTAAGCCAACGTGTAAACATAAGTGGCTAAGGTGCATGGAGTTAAGGATCTCAACCCTGAACTTGGCTGGTTCAATATCAAAATCTATATTCATGGACAGTCTTTACAACTTCTAAGAAGCTCTTCGAAGTCTAGTAAAGTCTAAAATAGATGGTAATTGCTTCATCATAAAACAAAGGACTGTAATTGTTTCAAAGAGAGGTTTTTTTTTAAATCCTGAAAGAGAATTTATGGAGAATGGTAATTTCTAATGATGTCTCAACATGTGTCTGAAAGATTTGAGCTCAGGCAGCTTCACCAAACCACTTGAGCTAAGATTCTTGGACATTCAAAAAAAAGTTTTGGCCAAGTAAGAAATATAGTTATAATATAATTCAAATTTATGAAATACCCTGCACAGAGCATCTGGCTTAGGACAAACCACTGTTGAAGATGTTTGTTTATATAACCATTGTTGAATATGTTTGTTTATATTGCAATCGTTATCTTTCAAGTGAGATTAAATTTTCCCATGATAGCGGAGGATCATTTTCTATGTCCACAGCATTCATAACCGTCTGTGGACATTTTCTTCTGGTTTCAATCCAGGGCTTGCCTGCTGCTTATTTGAAATTGGATTGTCAATGATGAACAGAGAATTGTTATGTGAAACATCCATGTTTGACAAATCTCAAACCTGTAAAATGTAATTCTCAGTTACTGGGTTATCCCCATAAGGTGACTATGGAGAGTTTGATACTGCAAATTTCTTTGATCAAAGAATAACAGATCAATTGTTACAGAATTTCATATTAGTCTACTTTACTTTCTGGTAACAATTACTAAGATTAGCAAAATGATAGGGGCAGTGTAACCTCATTTGAGACAACATCTAGCTTCTTCTGATCCTCCCCCTGCACATTGACTCCACCCTGGAGACCTGTGAGATTGGATATTCCAGCTCTTTGCACCAGGGAAGCAATCTGCTTGCAGGCCAATGCAATACTTGATAAGACAACAGTAAGTTCACCATCTATAACACCACTTTGCTCTTGTTTCAGTAACCAATTAGTGAAAGTCTGTATATCATATATTCCCTTCTTCTTCGGCGTTTGCTGCTTCTCTTCCTGTGTTTTGGTGGCCTTGTCCGAAGTCACTGTGGCCCTTGGACAAAATGGTCTCTTCATACTCAACGCATTCTTTTTCTGTGGCCAAATGTTTGCAGAAAATATTGATGAAGATGATAATGAGGATGTGATATAGCTGAGGCTGGCAGTGGCTGCTGCCTGGGATGAATCAGCAGAAGAAGAATGGCAGATTAGAAGATGGGAGGAGAATGCAGTCGCCATGGCTGCTCTGCTCAGACGTTGGTGATGAAGGTATGGAAATATGTTCGATCGAGTGGATGAATGCTCAATATACAAAATAATAATAATTTGGAAGATAAAATTTGGGGATAATAAAAAGGGGGTGCAGTCGAATGGCTGATATTTGTTTGATTATTATTCCATGATATCACATGTCACGATTTAGATGATTGCTGCGTTATCTTTTCCAAGTTTAGAAAACTGATTGGCTCCAAATGCACGTCAGCCATAGTTATGAAGGTTGAAGCGAGGAGTGGAAATTCGTTGCCCAGGCTTTCATTGTAGTGCATTATTGCATTGTAATTAATCTATATATTTTTTATCTTTTCATTGACCGTACAAGTTGGCACTGTTGTTTAACATCATACATACATAAAGAGACTTGGCTTCCTACTCGAACGCATAGTTCTCTCTGCAAATTGCACAGATGTAAACGTGGTCTTAATGTTTTACATTTTATTTTTATTTTTAAAAGCTATATATATGTAGATATGATATTTCTTTGGGCTTTAACTGTTCTCAGAAAGTCATTCATTACTGGCTAATTTTCATGAAATAGTCGTAAACAAAATTAATCTTTTATAAAAGTTTTTTGAATATTTATTTTATTTAGCACTCATTGGTATCCAGTAACCTCTTCAAGAAAAGAATGAAATTGAAACTACTTGAATTTCATTTTATATATATTACATTAAGTAATATAAAATATAGATTTTTGTAATAATTATACAATTTTGAGTAACTATTTACCTATCTAAAAAAAACATATTGCAATAAAAACAATACGATAAAACTGATTAAAATACATAATGATATCTCAAACAATATAAGAAGATGCAATTACTGCCTCTTATCTTAATTAAATACATTCTATATCTTTTAATTTTTTTCTATAAACTATTAATCCAAAATCTAAAAATAATTTTGTAAAAACCCTTTAACTTTTTTAATGGGAATATTTCATATAAAAAAATTTGCAAAAAGCAGTGAGTTTTCATAATAGGTAAGAATCTATTAAAGAGAAAAATAAAAGAAAGGAAAAGTAAAAATATATTTTATTTTAAGAAAAAAAAGAGAAATAAAAATATATTTTATTTTAAGAGAAAAATAAAACAAAAAGTGTGGGCCCCAAGATATTATGGTAAAAAGGGAAGAATATAGAGATATATATATAGACAAAACTAGAGAGTAATAATACAAGTAAGAAAACCTTTATGGATGGAACTTTGCAAACCCTCCTGACTAGGGTTTTTACCTAGCCGACCATTCTATGCTATGTTTGCATGAGTATTTCATAGTTCTCTTATGTAGTTCATTCAATGGTGAATTCCAATGATTTGACAAAAAAAACAATATCTTTTGCAGATATGGTTGTGGGTTTACCAAGCTCTTCTTTGCTATTGTAAAATTCCATTTTAAAATTTGATTTTGGTTTTTTGGTGGTTCAAGAAATTCCTTCCTTTAATTTTCTGATGGATGAGGAAGCTATTAATTATTTTTTGTTTTTGTTTTTTTTGGGAGCAAGGTTTGGTTTGCAAGTTTAATGGGTTTTGGCTGTGGTTGGCTAATATGCACAAATGGATCTCTGAGACATGGAAGCCCCTTTTAACATATGAGTTGAATATTCACCTTTTTGGCTCAGGGTTTTTTCGTGGTGGTTTTTGATAATGCAAAAGACACGAAGTCTATTTGCTAAGTTGGGTCTGTTGAAAATGGCAACAAGAAATGCTAAGAATAGAAGTGCTAAAAATAGCACTGCTATAAATAGTAGTTCAGGTATTGGTGCTAGATTGAGCAACAAGGAATGAAAAATGGAAGTGCTAAAAACAACATTGCTATTTTTAGCAGTTTGGGATGGATTCCAATTTTAGTCAGTCCTTGGACTAAAATTGAGAAGTAAAATTCGAATTTGATCTTACCAGTTGTTTGAAAAATAATTAATTAATTCACCATGAGTTAATTAGTTGTGAAAAATCAAACATGAAGTCTATGTGAGGACATGCAACAATTTCTCCATTGATTGAGGAATTTATGATAAGGATGAGTTGTAATTAGTTGGCTCATTTAATTGAGTCAAGTCCAGTTAGATTAATTCAAATAGTTTGTTGAATTAATTGTGAGTTCATTTAGTTAATGATTGCATGCATGTAACTGTTGCACTTCAAATAACTGAATATTCTTTCATAAATAACTCATGCATGTCAGTTCAGAGAAAGACCCAGTTGAGATCAGAGGAGGGACAGTGTAATATCAGTTGGATGGATTTTTCCTATAAAGGAAACTCATCCATGGAGAAGGATTCATCTCCTTTAGGTTTGTGCAGTTATTTCGGAGCCAACGAGCAATGTGAGGTGGGAATTCATACTTGTGGAAGCAGTGGACCCCGGGAAAAACTACGCAAGGAAATAGGAGGTTTGGAGGACAGAGGAGAAGGCTTGTGAGAGGCCTTTGACTATCTATGAGAAGTAGAGGGATTGCAGAGAGAGCATGATAGCTTGTTAGTTGATTCTTTTTGTAATCCAGACTATATTTCCACTTGTATGATATACAGAGATTGGGGTTTTAGGCTTAGGCTTTCCCCAGGATTATTCTTATGTGTTCATGTGATTGCTTTCTCTTCATCTGTTATATGTGTTCATATTGATCATGCTCAAATTGGTTAAGCTTCCATAAAGTTTATAGTAGAATTAGATCTTGTATTTTGCTTTAGTATATTGCATTATCAAGTGATCTATAGTGGGAATTTCTACATGGTATCAGAGGTAGCTGATTTGTAGAAAACATCTACATGTTATCAGAGCAAAGGTGATCAAAGGAGAGAACTGTATACAAGAAGGGAGAAGTTCTAAGTTTGAGGTTTCTGAATATAGAAATCGACTTCTTATCACATCTCATTTTCACCAATGGCATTCAACGGTTTAAGGCTCGAGTATGCCCTTGATGGCAGCTCGAATTATATAGCTTGGAAGGATCGCATGGAAGCAATATTAGAGGATAACAGTGTAAAGGAATTCATTGATCAAGAAGTCCTCAAGCCTGCAGCGGCTAATGCTACAGAATTGGCAGAATGGAAGAAATGTGTGGCTAAAGCAAGGAGAATCCTTCTGGAGGGAGTTTGAGACCACATAGTCTCGAGTCTCCATGGGAAGGAGACACCGTTTTCGATGTGGAAAACATTGATAGACCTAATCAGAACAACAATGATAAGAGAAAGCTGGCACTAAAAGACAAGCTTCGGAAAATCAAGTATGAAAAGGGTGACATGATCTCTACATATCTGAACAAGCTCACCACCTACAGGGATGAGCTTGTAAGTATAGGGATCACGACTGTCGATGACGACATGGTGAGCCTTTCACTTCTTGGTCTTCCTAAGATTTGGCATAACTACCAAGACTCAGTAAATGGATGAGAGAAACTGCTAGATTTGGAATGACTTTGGTCGGATCTGATGCAGGTGGAGATAAGGAGAAGCACCAGAGATGGATCTTCTTCATCCAAGGAGGATGAGAAAATTATGCCTTAGCAAGTAAGGTGAAGAAGGGGAAGGAGAAGGATTCTAATTCCAAATCTAGTTCTTCCCATGGTGGGAAGAAGTTTGACAAATCGAAAGTGCGATGCTTTTGTTGTCATGAAGTGGGCCATTTTGCTACAAATTGTCCACTGAGGAAATCCAAGAAGGGATCAGTGGAAGGATCAGAAGGTGAGGCACTGGCCTCATAGTTTGAGTTGGATTTCACACTGTTCACATGCATGGTTTCATCCATGGTGGGATGTGGTTGTTTTCTTGACAGTCGAGCTTCTTTCCACATGACCAGCGACAAGAGTTTGTTCAGTACCTTGGAGTAGAAAGATCTCCAGATACTCATATCGATGGGTAATGAGGAAAAGTATAGTGTCCCAGGTGTAGGCACGAGTGTTTTTTAGAGGGAGCATGGAGCTCTCATTACCTCGACCGATGTCAAGTATGTACTAGGACTGAAGAGAAATTTGTTGTCGATCGCGATGCTGGAAGACAGAGGCTATGATGTAGTCTTCAGTAAGGGAAAGGTTTTCCTTAGACACATCATCGCAAGACAGGTGAAGCAGCTCGATTCACGGGTCAAGAACCTGTATGCTCTTGAGGTTCAAGATGCATGCAAAGCCTTGAGGAGCAAGGCAACTGTTGGAGACTTGGTGGTTGAGAGGGAGAGTACACTACCTCTCAACATGTAGTCACAGGAGAAGTCTTAGACAATTGTGGAGGAGCCACGATTGGTGAAGCAACTTCAAGAGGTTGTGGAGCAACGACAACTAGGGAAGTCGAGAGGAGATAGAGTGGAGGCATCCACTCATGCAAAGACCTCTAGTAGGGGGAAATTTCGAGCCAAGTGGGTAGAGGGATCACATGCATCCATACCTCTAGGTAGGAGGTGGGATGATGTGGAGTGACAGTCCCAAGAAAGTTGGAATAGGGGCAGGATCATTGAGGTACCCAACCTCTTTGATTAGACCTTGCTACGGGAGCCTCGACGAGGAGTAGCAGAACTGTCTGAGTGGGTAGAGAGAGATGCAGATGGAGTGGCAGAGAGAGCTACAGTGCAGGAGTCTGAGGACTGTGCAGAGCTAGCAAGCTACAACACTGCGAGAGGCACAAGAGTGTTGCACTAGTGCAGGATAACATAGAGATGTGTGCAATGGTGTGAGATGCATGGAGTGTTGCAACAACTTAGAGGTTAGAGAGGGAGCACTTGTTAGAAGCAGAGGGAGCTTCAGCATCAGAGAATGTTTCTAGCCCAACAAAGAGGTGAGTTGGGAGTTTTTTTTGTTTCTAGAGTTACTGGAGCCTCCACACTTGGAAGACGTGTTGCATTCAGAACATTCCAAAGGTTCAGGATCAGGTTCGAGTTGAATGCCTTTCTTGTTGAGAGGGAGTGTTGAAAATGGAAACAAGAAATGCTAAAAATAGCACTGCTATTAATAACAGTTCAAGTACCAGTGCTGGATTAAGCAAGAGGGAACGAAGAATGGAAGTGTTAAAAATAACATTGCTATTTTTAACAGTTCGGGATGGATTCCAATTTTAGTCAGTCCCTGGACTAAAATTGACAAGTAAAATTTGAATTTGATCTTACCAGCTGTTTGAAAAATAATTAATTAATTCACCATGAGTTAATTAGTTGTGAAAAATAAAACATGAAGTCTATGTGAGGACATGCAACAGTTTCT
>APFE030272558.1:59270-77866 GCA_000404065.3 Pinus taeda | reverse complement strand
TTGAGGTTCAAGATGCATGCAAAGCCTTGAGGAGCAAGGCAACTATTGGAGACTTGGTGGTTGAGAGGGAGAGTACACTACCTCTCAACATGCAGCCACATGAGAAGTCTCAAACAATTGTGGAGGAGCCACGATTGGTGAAGCAACTTCAGGAGGTTATGGAGCAGCCACAACTGGGGAAGCTAAGAGGAGACAGAGTGGAGGCATCCACTCATGTAGAGACCTCCAGTAGGGGGAAATTTCGAGCCAAGTGGGCAGAGGGATCACATGCATCCATACCTCCAGGTAGGAGGTGGGGTGATGTGGAGTGACAGTCCCAAGAAGGTTGGAATAGGGGTAGGATCATTGAGGTACCTAACCTCTTTTATTAGACCTTGCTATGGAAGCCCCGATGAGGAGTAGTAGGACTGCCTGAGTGGGTAGAGATAGATGCGGATGGAGTTGTAGAGAGAGCTATAGTGTAGGAGTCCCAAGACTATGCAGAACTAGCAAACTGCAACAATGCGAGAGGCACAGGAGTGTTGCACCAGTGCAAGATAGCACAAAGAGGTGTGCAACGGTGTGAGATGCATGGAGTGTTGCAGTAGCTCAGAGGTCAAAGAGGGAGCACGTGTTAGTGGCAGAGGGAGCTTCAGCATCAGAGTATGTTTCTAGCCCAACAGAGAAGTCAGTTGTGAGTTTTTCTGTTTCTAGAGTTGCTGGAGCATCCATACTTGGAAGAAGTGTTGCATGCAAAACATTCCAAAGGTTCAGGATCGGGTTTGAGTTGAATGCCTTCCTTGTTGAGAGGGAGTGTTGAAAATGGCAACAAGAAATGATAAATATAGAAGTGATAAAAATAACACTGATATAAATAACAGTTTAGGTACCAGCGCTGGATTGAGCAACAAGGAATGAAAAATGGAAGTGCTAAAAATAGCATTGCTATTTTTAGCAGTTCAGGATGGATTCCAATTTTAGTCAGTCCCTGGACTAAAATTGAGAAGTAAAATTCGAATTTGATCTTCCCAGCTGTTTGAAAAATAATTAATTAATTCACCATGAGTTAACTAGTTGTGAAAAATCAAACATGAAGTCTAAGTGAGGACATGCAACAGTTTCTCTATTGATTGAGGAATTTATCCATCAGTTAAAGAGATAAGGATGAGTTGTAATTAGTTGGCTTAGTTCACTGAGTCAAGTCCAGTTAGATTAATTCAAACAATTTTTTTAATCAATTGTGAGTTCAATTAGTTAATGCTTGCATGCATGTAACTACTGCACTTCAGATAACTGAATATTCTCTCATAAATAACTCATGCATGTCAGTTCAGAGGAATACCCAGTTGAGATCAGAGGAGGGAAAATGTACTATCAGTTGGATGGATTTTTCATATAAAGGAAACTCATCCATGGAGAAGGATTCATCTCCTTCAGGTTTGTGTAGTTATTTCTGAGCCAAGTGAGTAGTGTGTGGTGGGAATTCACACTTGTGGAAACATTGGACTCCAGGAAAAACTATGCAGGGAAATAGGAGGCTTGGAGGATAGAGGAGAAGGTCTGTGAGAGGCCTTTGACTGTCTATGAGTAGCATAGGGATTGCAGAGAGAGCAAGATAGCTTGTGAGTTGTTTCTTTTTGTAATCCAGACTATATTTCCACTTGTATGATATACAAAGATTGGGGTTTTAGCCTGAATCTTTCCCCAAGATTATTCTTCTGTGTTCATGTGATTGCTTTCTCTTCATCTATTATACGTGTTCTTATTGATCTTGCTCATATTGATTAAGCTTCCGAAAAGTTTGTAGTAGAAGTAGATCTTGTATTTTACTTTAGTATATTGCATTATCAGATGATCTACAATGGGAATTTCTACAGGGTCTTCGTTTTGGGGTAGTACCAGTCTATGCATAAAAATATAAACTATAGTCTATGCAACCCTAGACTCCCACTTTTGACTCGGTTACGACTTAAATCTCTACAACTCCTGTATGGGTAAGGCTTCTGAACCTTCATTTGTAATTTTGGAACATTTTGCCACTTACCTCTTTTGGGAATGTGTTTGGAAATTTTTATCGCCATTGTCCTAAAACTGCACAAATTTTCAATGCTACTTATTCCTAAATATGTGTAGAGATGGACTTCAACTAGGGTTTTCATGCAAAGGTTAATCTGATGAATCCAAACTATGTTTCGGTCCAAATCTTGACCATGAGAATATTTGGCTTTCAGTATAGACATGATATGAAATGGGGCATGCAATTAAATGTTTCCCTAAGAATTTACTAAATAACAAAGTTTGGGAAAGAACCCGAAGACTGAAATGGTGGAAAGGAGCTTAGAGTATTCACTCTATGGTATTTAAAGTAGATCTTTAGGATAAGAAAGAGTTGGAAGACAAGAATGAAGCATATACGAACAAAGAAATTACATCAATGGCAACTAAAATCTAAGTAGGAAAAAATGAATGCCAATGAGGATCCCCTAGACTCAGCAAAAGTAGAAAAGAAACAAACCCTTATGGAAATTGAATCCCCTCCTGAATCCACAAGGACTCTTAATGGAAAAGCATATTCTTGGGCAAATCAAGCAAACGAGGAAGAATCCAAAATTCACTTGTTGAAGAATGTTATGCCGGAAATAGAGGGAAAACAAAGGATGGACTCAAGTTAGGAAGAAATGAAAAATCATTTTGGCAAGGAAAACAATAAGTCATCCTAAGCCAAAATAAAAGTAGTGAATAATGGTTTGTAAATGTACCTAGATATTACGAGTTTTTAGGAGGTTTTTTAGTTGGAAAATGGTCTGAAATTTTTGTGTAATGGGGAACTCACTTGAGGGTTTGGATTGACCCATTGTGCTCAATTTCAAACCTTCAAGAAATATTAGAATATGTAAAGGTTCTAGCCTAATAACAATATTTGCTTTTTAATAATACAAATTCCTACCCGTTTCTTTGAAAAAAATATAATACAAGTATAGAATAGATCTCAGTTAGAAAGAAATTGTCCCTTAAATATGTGTAATTATTGATATTTATGAAATATATTTATGTTCCCCATGTGGCATCGTAAAATGGAGATTATTCCCATTTATGGGATACTCAATGATGGCTTTGTGATGTAGATGTTAAATTCAAGAGTCTATAATTGATTATGGCTTCAAAATGAGTGATATGTATATGATTAGCAAATTGTTATGGATATTACAATGTATAGGTTGTCACAATAGATCTATCAATGTAAACTAAAATCTATATTGTGAAGGGTTAATTGCTATAGATTTTAGATTTGTTATTAATGATTTTGTTGTTTATACATGCAATAGATAAAATACTAAAAAAAGAGGATAACAAAATACAAACACACACCAATCACAATGAATACCAAGATGCTCTATGAAACCTTTTCGAGGAAAAGCCTAAAAAGAAGGGGAGGATGCTTTGCTCTCTTATGTTTGGAATGGATTTAATGCAAATATAATGGAGAAGACACTCTTTATGGAGTTTCCTAAGACCTATGGCCCATGGGATGCTACATAGTACAAGCACCCCTTTGTATGATCTCTCCCTATTCTCTCTCAACTAGTTTTCTCTACTATGGAACAAAATGCACTCGAATAGAATGAAACCCCTTTTTCCTCCTAGCGGTCTAATTATGAAACAACTTGATAGCCAAATAGGGGTTAAGTTTGACTCCTCCAACTCTCAACCAAAGTTACAAATTTTACCCTTCTTTTGTCTTCTTCATAGTATCCATGTCGCAATCCCATTTTCTATCAATAATGAGGGTTGACATGGTACCCTCTCAACTTATGATGATCAATCACAATACATCCAATTTCAGGAGGCATACATTTTTCATCCAAACTTTGATTGACATCTTTCTTGCACCATCATAAAATTACCTGAGTGTCGAATAGCGTCATAGGGTCCCACACTAAGGTATGAATGTTTTACCCCAAAAAAATGTCATTTAAGGCCTCAAACTAGCCTCAAAATATTTCAAACCTCAATTCTCCAAACCAGGGCACATCGATAAAACTAAGCCTATAAGATTATTGGACTTCACTTTTTCCACTCTTAAAGCATCGAGATGGATGACAAATTATATTGATCCAATTTAGATCAATGAGTCTTCTTTTCATATAAGGATAACTTTTAGTTATAGTTGTGTTTCGTAAACACTTATTTGTAAGACTAAAGGTGAAGTGTGAATTTAGTGACTAATGTCAAATTGTTGTTCTTAATGATTCATATATTTATGTTATTTCATCTATTTTTGAAACAACATAAAATTGTCACATAGAAAGTTTTAGGCATCCTAAACCTTCTAGATATCAATTGACTTATTGAACATTCAATCTAGAAGGAATGCAAGTGTTATGGCTTGGTGGAAGATATTCATAAAGTGATTCAAAAGGGAGCACCTCGATCATTGTATGGTATTAATAATTTCACCTTTTTTTAGTAAGGGAATCCTTTTAATCCATTGGGATTGATTGTTAATAGTGAATCAATAAAGACAAACATCTAGGAAATTACTCACAACCTCAGTTTGATCATTTTCTTGAGGATGATAGAAAAATCTTGTAGCTAATTTATTTCACTTGCATTTAAATAGGTATTCCCAAAAGTGATTGGTGAATTTTTGATATTGATTAGACATAATTATCTTTGAGTAGAAATTAATTTTGTAAATATCCTAAGGAAACCAACAACAATTCAGCTAGCTTTGGCAATAGATGGAGCTATTGGGAAATGGGTATATATTTTCCTTTATATTTGGAAGTGAAATAATGGAATCTATTTATATTTCCTCCCAATATGAAGGGAATGTGTATGGGCTGAGATAGACTTGGAGATTTGATAGATACCCCTTTATCAAAATGGAAATTCTTGCACTCAAACACAAACTTATGATCACTCTTTATATCATTCCAAAAAAATAAGGCTTATGACACTTCTTTACAAATGTTCAAGTGGTAGATAGCATGATGAAGGGAACACTAGGAATACTTTTCAAGTTGCATAGGGAGTCCATATACTCTGGTAGCCTTGGTGACCAACTCATGGTGATTATTGAGATGGTTAGGATGGTGTATTAGAACATATGATAGGAGGACCAAGGGTGTCTCTCGTAGTAGGAAAAAATGACCAACAAGTTGCTGCATAACAAGCTTCAACAAAGGACAACATAACTTGGCAATGTGATAAAATATCTATGTTATCCATGGCAAGCAAACAATGCTGATAACTGCATCGAATTCATATGAATGTCTAATGAATTAGAGATATGATCTTCATGTACTATCATGTGTTGGTATAAGGTAGATAATGGCATTATCTCATGTTAGGTAGCCAATTTTTCAAGTATGCTTGGCTCAAGGGAGACAAAAATAGGTTTCCTATGGTTAGGTAATGAAGCTACACCATCACCTATGGTGAAACATGCATTCTAACATTTCTTATAGTATAAGGTGATTGTCTTGGGTTCAGTTAGGACATGTCAATTATAAGTATTTTACGTGATACAAGTGGTTGATGATCATGCACAACTGGCAAGGTCATGATGGTGCTATGTGATAATTGAGTTTCTTAATTAGCATGGGATGCTTAGGCATAATGAAAATTATAGCCCCATGGTAAATGGGTTCTAAGACACATTCAATGTAGAAATTTCAAAAGTGCATCTTTCATTACAGGATTTGATGGGGTCATATTGATGAAGATGTCAACAATTCAAGTGGGGGAGTATGTCACAACCCTACAAATGTGCTAGGAGAAAGTGGTGTGATAGAATAAATGTTAAGAATACTCAACGAGATGATGTAATACAAGTCAAAAACCATCACCATGACCCAACAATAATTCTTTGGGTTGTTACCAACAAGGTCGCAAGTTCAAACTTCCTCACTTCTCATTCTAGATTGTTCTTTTGGAACCTTATATCCCTTTTCGGGTTTCCACATGGAATCCTATGATTGGGCCATATATGCATCGTCAATAACTTGATTAATAACAAAATTAATTTCCTTGTCAGTGCCATGTCATTTGTCTAGCTAGTGTCACATCATCTACCTAGTTAGCTACTATGTAACATGTCTCCTCTAGAGCCTACCATGTATCTACTAATTGTCTTCCATCTCGGATGCCATGTAAGCACCACGTCATTTTTCATATGTTTAACCTACCACATGTTGGTTGCACATGCTTCCACGTGTTTTTTATGGTTTCAATATGTCCATTGTCCATGCTACCGCCTGTCACTCTGATGGCCTACCACATTAGTTGTATTGTTTTTTTTGCACAAAAATTGTCACTTTGACTTTCTGCAATTTGTGTGAGTCCATCACCACTCATAATTTCCTCCTTTGCAAGTCTTAAGCCTCAGTTCTTCATATCAAGCCTTGAAAATAAGAGAAAGCCCTCAAAAGTATATAAAACTCTGGTTTCACACTTTCTCTTAGCATTACCTGTGGTCCCGCACCTAATGGTCATGTCCCCTATGCACTTGACCGCTCTGTCTCTGTGTTATGTGTGCGAACCCCTGTAAAAATTAAAAATGCGCAAGTATATTCTTAAAAACTCACTTTGAGTCATTTATGGAAGCTTCTGCAAGGAATCTTGAGGTGGCAAGTTCACTCCTTTAAGGTTCATGCATCCCATACCTTAAGGAGCTAACCCCTTGATGTGAGGAGCTTATCCCTTTGAAGAAGGACTCTATCCCTTCATAGATGGACCTCTAACCTCCTTCCTTTGCACTATAAAATGAAGCATTGGGCTGGTTACTTAGGAGGTTGAAAGCTGAATATTTTTGAGGTGAAATGCTGCTGGAAATTAGTCTTCCTAATTGAGCTTTTGTGAGGAGAGATTACATACCTCCTTGAACTCATTTGGAAGAGTGTGAGGCTTGTCAAAGTAAAGGAGATCCCTATTCGGACCCTAGGAAGAGCTTGTACAACATCAAGGCACCAAAGGTTGTAAGGTTATTCTATTTCAAAGTTAATACAAAATAAGTTATTTTTCTCAATAAGCTATGTTTTATGGTTTATTTTATGGATTCCTTGATCACCATAATGAACATGATTTATGATATTAGCTATGCAGGTGTTATTTTATGTGTGCTTGTTTGTGAATGCAGGTTCTCAAAAGCAAATTCTTTCGGACGGTTGAAGGATGGTTGCTACAAACTAGCATTGGACTTAAGGTAGGGTCTAAACACCTCCATAGTTTTTATTAATGAATCGTAAATGTTTAGAGAAAGATAGATTTGCTTGTCCTGCTTGTTGCTAGATATATTTTGATACTAGGGAGATTGGCCTTGTCCGCAAGATCAATTTATCCGACCAACAAATTGGCGACTCCACTGGGGAACTGAATTTCGTTTTTTGGTTTTCCTTTGTCTTTGACTTGAGAAACTTGTTCTTGCTTCTAGTTTTTGATTGATGTACGTGGGATTGGGTAGGTTTTAAGATCTGGATTATTTTTTGTTTTTTTTCGAAATTTTCAAGGGGACCTCACTTTCTTTTTATAGACAGTGCGAGCATCTCCACACTATTCCTTTAGTGCACAGAGCGGTACCACATCTGGTTCTTCTGGAAGCCTGCAGACCCTGTGAAACTTTTTGAAAAACCTAAAATGTTTTCTCCCAGTTAGATTTAGGTTTCATTTACGACTTTTAGTGTCTACCCAGACCTGCATGTGTTCTGTCAAAAATCTCTTGTGATTAAGATCCATTGATATTTTTGTTTTAGATGATTTTCGAGAAGTTTTGCATGCTTGGATTGGTTTTCACTTGGTCTTTGTAGTGACTCAAAGATTAGAAGCCTAAGAGACTTTAGATCACCCTGGTGTCTTTTTGCCTTCTTGATGAGTCTGACTAGTTTGTGACATCCATCCTTGGTAAGAAATAGGTTTTGTTTTCTCTTTGCAAATCTTTGAACAAACTTGGTTATAAGTTTTGAATTTCATTTTTATAAAAGAAAACATAGCTGGATGTTTTTGATTGATTTGTTATTTTGAACGAATTAATCCTTAGTTTACTGAATAACTAAGTAAAACGTCCTAAAAAAAATTTGAAGCTTTTATTTCAATTAGGTTTAAAAAAAAAAGTTTTTAGATCTCAAGATTAGTTTTTGTAGTTTTGAGTGTTTGCTAGAAATTGTAGAATCTCTTTTGAAAGAATCGTTTTTTGCAGTGTTTGAGTGTTGAAAAAGAAAAAGGATTTTTTGTGAGCATAATTAGAAGTCTCGTTTTGAGTTCTTGTTGAAAAAGACAAAAAGATTTTCTTTTCATTTACACGTTGAAAGAAAGATTTGTTTTTCAAAGAATTGCATTCTCAAACTCTTTCTTTTAGCTAGAAATTCATTGAAGGAAAAACGAATTGTTTATCATTATAAGGTGCATTTTTTAGTGGTTTTGGAGTCGAGTCTTCACACCATCAAAGTTTCATTTCCATACCTATTGACTTAAGAAACAACCCATAAAAGTAACACTTAATTAAAATTGATCTAGCAATTTTTTATTTTTTTTTTCTAGGGCTCTTATCACCAATATAGCTTAGGCTAGTATCTTGGAGTAGGGAGTAATTAACTCTCCAAGATAGTTAAAACAAAGAAGTAGCTATATATTGCGGTAGGAAACAAATCCAATTGTAATTGATATAATCTGGGAAGCTCCTCTTAAAGGAGTCAATGACGATATCATGTCCGAACCTTTGAGACAATCAAGTCTGTCTCATTGGGAAAGATAGAAGATTTGCGCGTATTATAAACGGAAAACCTCGGACTAACCATTTTCGAGGAGCCTGGGGTCACTTGTTGATAAAACTCGTATTGATCATGCCAAGGAACCTTAAAGGGGATTGAGCTTTGTTACTCTGCCCTTGCGCATAGATCGGATCGTAGACTATTCCCCCAGTTGTATTTGTTATTGTTGGTAACCTTAGAGTCCATAAACTTAAGATTATTTCCTAAGGTGACGGTGAAGGACGGGTCTCACTGTACCTGGAGCAGACGTCGACTAGACTCACGTGGACTCTCTGGGGGGTTCTCTTCACTCGAGATGGTTTTGTGAAGAAACTTGTGCCAGTCTGTTTCATTAAGCAGGTTGTTGGGGTAACTGTTCCAACCGCCCTTTCTGTATTAAATTCTACGATGTTGGATTTCATCACCAACTAGTGTTTTTGGTACAGAAAGTTACTGTTTGTGTGTGGTTTGAATTCTTAGATTTTTTTGGCATTTGATTCAATTGTTTGGTTCTTTAGAGACTTTAGGTGGTTTTATTGATATTTTCTTTGTTTGCGTGTGAGTAATTAAATATTTAATTGTGGCTAAATTACTGAGACAACCCCGTAGACTTCAGGGGCAACCTCCCAAGTATACACCAAGCCAGCTTGAAGGGATATGAGCTCTTGTATCACCTAGTGATAGTAGAGTTGGGTCACCAGAAGCCGGAGAGTCTTCCTTAATTGTTCATCCTAATTATCAAGTACAGACAAAATAGTATATTTCTGAGCCAATTTCACTTTCCGAAGTTACTAGTAGTTTTTCTCCTACTAGTGAATTAGCTGAAGAACCTGAAATTTCTGAGCCTAAAACTGAACCTGCTCCTACCCCATCTTTAGGATTTGCTTCTTCAACTTCTAGTGGTCCTGGTTCACCTAGGGTAGGAAGTATCATTACCCAAAATCTTCCTTCTGGACTCATTTCTATTGAAGAACATGTTAGTCCAGATGAAGATATAATTCTCCCTGAAAATCAACCGACTTTAGAACTTAGGGAGCGTGAATCAATTTTCTATAGTCCTTTTAGGAGTGATGCTTGGTACGTATCATTGAAAAACTTTTTAGAAAACCCAGGTCTTAGTTTTTCACCACCTCGAATTCCTTTTCATCCTATGCCCAGAGGTTATTATCCTCCTTTGAATATGATGGGACGGTCACCTATGTTTTCCCAAACATTGGAAACATTTTTATATGGTGGTCCTTCTGTTCCTTCGGGGTATCAGTCACTCACTAGCACTTTTTCAGGAGCTTCTCCTAGAACAATTGAATATGAGATATCAACTGGTAATAACGGAACTCAAGCATCTAGCGTAGAATAAATTCTTATGATGTCTAGTACTATTCCAAATTCGCAACCTCAAGGTAGTTAGTTATCACTTGGGGGATAACCTCAAGGACAATACATACCGTCAGGACAGTACATACCTCAAGGTCAACCCCAGACTTAGTACATACCTCAAGGGAAACCCTAGACTCAGTACATACCTCAAGGTCAACCCCAGTTTCAGTACGTGCCTCAAGGTTATCAATCTCAAGGTCAATACCCAACTCAAGGTTTCCAACCACCTTCTGGTCAACCATTTGTACAAGGAACTAGAAATGTACCTCTCAATTATCAGCCCTATGCTCAACCCGGTTATGGTCGTCCATATGATCAACCTTTTATGGGTCCATACCCCAAAATGAACATGGTGTGGGATCCATCTCAACAGACTTTGCAACCTAATGTGCAGTTATCAATTCAACTTGTACAACCTTTGGTTTCTGGTCCAACCGAGCAACCTGTCCAGCCTACTATTCAAACTTCTGCACCTGGTGTAGTTCATCAGTCTAGGCCTAATTCACCTCGAACTCCGCCTCTAACTGCTGTTGCAACTACTACAACTTCTGTTCAATCTACCCCACCTAATTCTAGAGTATCGACAGCTTAGGTTTCTACTATTCTTGCATCAACTCCTCAAGCCTCTTCACCACAGTCAGGACCTATAGTTCAGACTTCGGTTCAGATTCCTGTAGGACAACCTGGTCCAAGTATAGTTGTCACAAGTCAACTGCAATTCACTTATCAACCGTACCAGGGACAGTACCAATTCGGTCCTGCTGTGCAAAACCCAGTTTATCAGTATCAATGGTATGCTGGATATACTTATCAACAACCTCAACAACCCCAGTTTGGTCCGGTTAATCTTGGTTTTCCGGGAGGATATAATATTCCCAATGCAAATCCAATTCCAAGTTATCCTAGATATCCTCCTCTTGGGGTTGGTCTTGTAACCCAAGGTTTTCGAGACACTAACCGTTAGTTACCTTTTATTGCAACTTTGGATTTACTTGATTTGTCATGCCTTACGAATGATCCAATTAAATATCTTCCGTATTGGCCACCAATGCCTAATAAGTTTCCCAGTGATATCCTGAAGTTTGAGGGTAAGTCAGGAGAAGATCCGTCAAATCATGTGATGAGTTATGACCTCTGGTGTGCATCTAATTCCATTATTGATGATTCAATTCGCTTATGTCTTTTTCAACACACTCTGATTGGTCTTGTTGCCAAATGGTACATTGAGTTACCACGAGGCTCTTTTTATAATTTTAGTCAGTTAGCTACTTCTTTCTTAACTCATTTTCAGTTTCCTGTCAGATACGACAATGGCACAGAATAACATCATTAAAACAGTCAATGTCCACATATATTTCAGATCATATTCATGAATGGTGACGTAGATGACGTTTAGTGAAAGTTTTTATTCCAGATCAAATTTTAGCAGAATGGTTTGTTAAATCATTACTAACTAAAATCACTAAAGATGTAGCTAAGGCAGGAGTTGTTACTGAAGAGCAAGTAATTGCTCAGGCTTAGTACCTTGACCTCATTTATATGTAGTCAGGTACTTTACATGAAAAAATCCCCAACCTTCTGAAACACAATCAAATAACTGCAGCTCCTTCAGGGTCTCATGCTGCTGATAGTATGATTGGTTTAGTTAGTACCAAAAGCAAGAAGAAATATTCCAAGAATTCTTCTCCTATTATAAATTTACCAGATTCCCCGACAGGAGACTGTTCTGCTGAAATTTCTACCGATATCCATGTCGTAGAATCATCTACGGCCAAATCAAAATCTGTCTGTAAAAATAAGGGGAAGAAGAAAAATAAACAAAACTCAAAAGAGAAATCAGATAAAAATGAATCTACTGATGAGAAACGTAAACCTTGCTATCCTTATCTCATTTGTGATGAGGAGCATTTTACAAGAGACTGCCCACATCAAGTCGAGGTTTCAAAAATCGTCAAAGGTTCTCAAATGCCTACTGTCTTAAAGGATCATTTTCCTAGCCAAGATAGTAAAATGATCAGTTCTTCCTCTAATGCCTCAGAAGAACCCATTATGATGATGTCTCATGTCAAGATTGCGATGCGATCGCGAGATTATGATAGTAAAAATCCTATTGGTGGTAAGGAAGTAGAATATTCTAATTCAAACCCATCAACTTCAACTCCTTCTGGTTCTGATCCGCTACAGATCGAGAAACCTAACTCTGACTTAGTAATCAAACCGCTTGCTAAAGGTATACTTCAGAAGTCAGATTTCAATCCACATGCGAGAGTTGCTTAGAATTATAACATTGTTGAAGACTTAGCTATTTCCCCTTCAACAATGTCAGCTTTGGAGGTGTTGCAATCATGCCCAGCACAACATAAATTACTATTGTCGGCTATAGGAGCTGTTGATATTCAGGATTCGAACCTTATAATCTTCGATTTAGAGAATAGTACACCCTGCCTACCTCATCAAATGGCTTTCCATATTCCAGTGTTAGTAAAAAATAGACCTGGCTTTTAGAATGTGATTGATGAGGGAGCTTCTACGTGTATTATGTCGATCCAGTGTTGGAGATCGCTTGGTTCTCTGACACTCAATCAGTCCCCGACGATTCTAAAGGCTTTTGATGGCCAAGGGTTCCATCCTTTTGGCATTTTGTAGGATTTACCTATAGCGGTTGAAGGAAAAACTATAAATCTAGATGTGGAAGTGGTTGATGCCCCTCTAGATTACAACCTTCTCTTGGGTCGCAATTGGCCTTACGCCATGACTGCTATTGTTTCATCGGTATTTTGGCTTATCAAGTTTCCTTATAATGGAAAGATCATTACCATAGACCAACTGACTTATTTTTCATCCGACCCAGCCTCTTCAGATAGTATTCAATATGTCGGTAAAACAACTATCCCTTACAAGGATGTTGGGGTAGGTTTGATTAAAGATTCTAGTTTACTAGGAACTTTTTATTTTCCTCCTCCTAACGTATCGCCTTCTATTTAAACTATTCATATGATTTCATCGAACACTATTGCTTTTCATGATCCTTGGATTGTTCTTTCCGATTCTGAGGTGATTCATTTGGTAATGCGATGCCTTTGAGTCTCTTTGAAATTGCATATCAGGTTGTATAGTCATTTTCTGACTCTTGTTCAACTGAAACCGATCCAATGAATGTGGTCCATGGGGAATCACTTTCAATATCAAACATAGCTTCAACAAAATTTTCTGATCCTGTTCATACTAATGAGCTGATTCGTGAACTTTTGTCTATTGATGATTTTCCATGAGAAAATCTTCATCATCGATCTTCGTTTTTACCTGAGCTTGATCATTTTGAAAATGATTTTTCATCTATTTTTACCACTGACTATGTCAAAGAACCATAGAATCCATTGCAACATCCTGATTCTGAGTTAAATTTGGGAAAATTTTCTCGAATGATTCCTATTGACATTTCAGTTAAACCCAGAATTATTGAAAACATTCATATAGGTGCTTCCTGTACAGACAATGAAATCCAAACTTATAAAGTCCTATTTCAAGAATTTCGCAACGTGTTTGCCTGGTCATATGAAGAAATGCCAAGAATTGATCTATGAATTGTTGTCCATGAAATTGGAACTTACCCGGATGTTAAACTTGTCCGGCAATGTTTGCGTCAGATACATCCATGAAAAGCTGCTGCTATTAAAGCTAAAGTTGAGAAATTACTTTGTGCAGGTTTCATTTATCTAATTCCCTTAACGGATTGGGTATCGAATATTTTTCCTGTTAACAAAAATCAAGGAACGATAAGAATATGTATCAATTATAGGGATATTAATCGAGCTTGTCCTAAAGACAATTATCTAACCCCCTATATCGATCAAATTATAGATCATTGTATTGGTAGTGAAATGTTCTCCTTTATGGATGGTTTTTCTGGTTACAATCAAATCAACATACTCCCTGCTGATCAACCTAAAATGACTTTCATTTGTCCATGGGGACGTTTTCTTATTTCAAATTACCTTTTGGATTGAAGAATGTCGGAGAAACTTTTCAAAGGGCTATGTCTTACGCATTTCATGACATCAAGCACATCGTGCAGCCTTATCTTGATGATTTACCTGCCCATTCATTACGAAGGGCTGATCATCTCACTCATTTACGAGCAATATTTATGAGTTGTAGGCATTATCGAATTAGAATAAATCCACACAAATGTGTTTTCTGTATAGAAATGGGTCGTTTACTGGGATTTGTCATTTCAAAAGATGGCATTCATGTCGATCCCTCGAAGGTTGAAGCTATTTTCAAATTACCTCCTCCTTCGACTCTTTGCCAACTCCAAAGTTTGCAAGGGAAAGAAATTTTTTTACGTCGTTTCATTCCTAACTACGCCGAGATAACAAAAGGTTTTACCAGGTTGTTGAAGCAGAATACTCCATTCTTTTGGGATGATATAGCTAACAAATATTTTGATGCACTTAAATACGCATTGACCCATGCACCGTTATTTCATTCTCCCAACTACAACCAGGATTACTTTTTGTAGCTCGCCGCTTCTCATTCCACCATTGGGATGGTTTTAGTTCAGGAAGATGAATTCAACAATGAACATGTGATTTACTATCTTAGTCGAACTCCGAATCTGACTGAGCTTAAATATTCGCATGTGGAGAAATTGGCCTTGGTGCCTATTCAAGTTGTCCAAATATTTCGTCACTACATCTTATTATGCAAAACCATGGTAATTTCAGACTGTAACCCTATGACGTATATCTTGACCGAAAAATTGCTAGGGGGCAAGTATTCCAAATGGATAGTTATCCTGCAGGAATTTGACTTGGAGTTTGAAAAATCCAAGGCAAAGAAATCTTTGGTTTTTGCGGAATTGATGTGTGATTTCCCGCATACCGATACTGAAACTATGGCAGAAGAACCCATTGTGGATGAATCCTGTTTCTTATCAGTACTCTTGACCCATGGTATGGAGATATTATTGTTTATCTCCAAACTCAATCTTTTCGATCTGAAATCTCACGATCTCAGCGACGGAAAATACGTTTCCAATCTCGACAATATAATATTATTGGACATACACTTTATCGTCGTGGGGCGGATTCTGTTTTTCGATGTTGTCTAACTCATGAAGAAGTTGAAAAGGTTTTGAATGATTGTCACTCTGGAGCATGTGGTGGTCATATGTCTGGGTATGCCATAGCCCAAAAGATATTGCACGCTGGTTATTTCTGGCCAACCTTATTCAAAGATTGTATCTATGCAATCCGGAAATGCCACAACTATCAAATTTTTGATCGTAAGATGCGTGCTCCACTTGATCCTCTCCACCCAATAATTGTTGTTGGTCCTTTTGCAAAGTGGGGTATCAACTTTATTACATGTAACCCTCACTCGGCCGGGGGGCATGCGTATATCATCCTTGTGGTAGATTATTTTACTAAGTGGGCCGAGGCGATGCCTACATTTTCAGCAAACGGCAAAACTGCTGCAATTTTCGTTTTCAATCATATAATTACTAGATTCGGTGTTCCTCAAGCTATTATTACTGATCATGGGAGCCATTTTCAAAACATCATGATGACTGAATTGACAGATCAACTTGGCCTACATCATGATAGTTCTACTCGATATTACCCATATGCTAATGGTCTGGTCAAATCTATCAATAAAGTTCTAGCCGCTATGATCCAACAAATCATTGGTATTCATAGGTCGAATTGGCATAACATGTTATTTTCATCACTTTGGGCATATCGAACCTCAGTAAAAACATCAACTGGTTTCACTCCTTTTCAACTGGTGTACAGTTTGGAAGTAGTGCTACCCATTGAATGCGGAATTCCGTCATTGCAAATAGCCATAGAATTACTCCAAGCCACTTCTGAAGAGGAGAAACATTTGTTGTGCTTAGCTCAACTAGATGAGAATCGACGTGATGCTGCATTAGCAATTGAAACTCATGTGAAACTGATAAAAGCTCAGTATGACCGAAATGTTACACCTCGTAATTTTTTGAAAGGAGACCTAGTCTTACTATACAATCAAACAAACGATAAACTAGGGGCTGGAAAATTTGTACCTATGTGGCAGGGTCCTTATATTGTTAAGCGAAATCTGGCAAAAGGGGCCTATGAATTGGTAGATTTTGACGGTGTCTCTTTGGGTAAACCCAAAAATGGACTTTATCTGAAGAGATATTATGCTTAAACCTTGGTGTGGAGATTTTTATTAGATTAGTTTCTTTCTAGCTGGTGTGATTTAGATTAGAAATGTGTACCTAGTTTAGAGAGTGCTTTTAACATTATTCCTGCTTATCTTGATTTTACTCTCGATATTGCAGATGTCAGAGTCTCTTCAAACATATATCGGTTTTGATGATGGTGCTTGTCGTAATACACAGAACATTTATTCCGTAGCTTGGGTTATCTATTCACCCTCTAATGAGTTAGTATCTATGCATGGGGTAAGCCTTGGTCATGTTAGCACCTAAATCCGCCTTAGGCTGAAAGAAGGCAAAATTCAGGGTAACCACAAATTAAGCTCAGTCTGGTAGCTAGCCCTACCAGAACAGGAGAGGGCTCTCTCCGAGTCACACTCAGTGAATAAATAAATGAAAAGTCCTGAGATGACTTATAATGAACTATTTATCTTAGGTTAGTAAGTGAAAATGAATATAAGAAGTGATTTTTATGAATGACTGTGTTTCTGGGATGGTATGGGACCAATGGACCTCAATGAACAGAGAACTTAATACAAAGGTATGGATTACTTCGTGAGGAAAGATAGGCAGAAAACCTAGCAAATTAGTTTAAGATAGTGTGGAATGGAGATATTGATTAAGAGGGTGAAAAGGGAATGGACAACATGAATCCTTTTTAACAGAAGAATGAACACTGAACATGAAATTTTCCCACATGCAGAGTAATAAAATTGAATTCTACCTTAGCTAACTTAGAAAACTTCACTGATATGAAATGAACTATGAAACATAACAAGATACATATGAAACATAAGAGACACATTTGCTACACTCACAACCACATGAATCTCATGGAACATAGCCTCTACCTTTCATTAATCCTCTGTAAAAATATACAATGCAGAAACAACGTTTCTTTCCCACAGTCTCCTAGAAGTTACAAGCCAACCAACCCTTTGCAAATAGTTTGCATACAATATATAGAATGTACCATGAAGAGATAGAACGCCCAAGGGTTGGGGAGTTACTTGAACCATTACAAAATGAAGGTGGAGAGCCAAACATTAGCTACAGGTGCAGCGCCACAAACATGACAAATGGCTTGGGTGACCCTTTGCCTTCCTTTGCCACTTGGATAGATGTCCATCTGGAGTGAAAATAATTTAAATTTTGCCTTTGGTGCCGAAAAAGTGAAGTGTAGATGAGAGGGCCCACTTAGAAAAGTCGCAAATTTTCACGAAACAGAGGCAATTTGGGCCTTTTTTTCTATATGCACCACGCCCTTTTTTGTATGCGCCATGCCACTTTGAGGCTAGTTTTGAGGCACTTGCAGGAGTCCAAAATGTTCTCAAGTGTGCTTGTTGGAAATCCTGTCCTGTCTACTTTCCAACCCAAGAGGAATTTTTGAATTTGGAGCTCATTTGCCCCTCCAAATCTTCATTCTCCCAAGACTGCTTCCTGTGTGTCAAAATAGGGGTAGTGATGCCATTTTTTGGGTGTTTTTGACCTCCTTGAGACTCAATTCATGCCCAAATTTCTTGCCCGAGTGCCAGTAGTCATGATTTTTCATGCTGAATCCAAAAATGAAAACCATTCCTCATTTGGAGCTCCCAATCCTACGCGTCGCGCTGGTGGCGCGACGCGTATAGAGAAAAAACCTGTGTTTGTGCCAAAAAATTCCCACGTGACCAAAATTGTCCCAAATTTCTTGAAATATGGGCTGGAGGTTCTCTAAGAGGCACTATGTTGGGCCATAGAAGCTTTGTCCAAGATTTGAAGCCTATATTTCTCTTTTACCTCTTTTGTTGCTCTGCTCAGTTTGGCCTTCATGCTCCTTATCCAAGCCTTTGCACTCATGTTCCGTGCCCTGTAATGACAAGCCATCCTCCTCAGTATGGTTTTGTTTCTGTTGGCCTTCTCCAGCAATCTCTCCAGGTGTATATTGACCCGCTCTAACAAGGACTCATGGTCGTTGTTGATCTCTTGCTCCAAGGTAGTGAGCTTGATCCTCCTCTACTGGGCAGCTTGTCGATTCTCACGGATGCTTTGTAGCTCCATGATTGCCTGCTGGTCCTCAATCTACTTGTTCCTCTGCTCCAGATACTTGATGATCCATCTAGCCCTCCCCACATTGAGTATCAAATCTTGGATCTCCGTGTCCTGCTCCAGAATGGTCATCCTAAGTCGGGCATTTTCCGCCTCTGCCCCATCATCCTGAATGAGGATGACATCGGTCTCCTGTACACCTGATGGCCCCTCATCATGCATGTGCTTCTTTCCCTTGTCCAGTACTTGTGTCGCTG
>APFE030272558.1:48276-58329 GCA_000404065.3 Pinus taeda | reverse complement strand
CCATGTGACCAAAATTACCCCAAATTTCTTGAAATTTGGGTTGGAGATTCTCTAAGAGGCACTATGTAGAGCCACAGAAGCTTCAGCTAATATTCAAAGCTGATCTTGCTCTTTTGCCTCTTTTGTTGCTTTGCTCAATTTTGCCTTCAAGCTCCTTATCCGGGCCTTTGCACTCATGTTTCGTGCCCTGTAATGATAAACCATCCTCCTCAGTATGGTTTTGTCTCTGTTAGCCTTCTCCAGCAGTCTCTCTAGGTGTATATTGACCCGCTCTAACCCGGACTCACGGTCGTTGTTGATCTCTTGCTCCAAGGTAGTGAGCTCGATCCTCCTTTGCTAGGAAACTTGTTGATTCTCGCGGATGCTTTGCAGCACAATGATTGCCTGCTGGTCCTCAAGCTACTTGTTCCTCTGCTCCAGATACCTGATGATCCATCTGGCCCTCTCCACACTGAGTGACAAATCTTGGATCTCTGTGTTCTGCTCCTGAATGGTCATCTTAAGTTGGACATTTTCTGCCTCTGCCTCATCATCCTGAATGAGGATGACATCGGTCTCCTGTCCACCTGATGGCCCCTCATCCTGCACAGGCTTCTTTCCCTTGTCCAATACCTGTGTCGTTGATGCCGGAAGTGATGCCCCTTCCACCCTGGGTGGAGATAACACTCGCTTTGCTGCTGCAAACAAGTGCCTACTGCCTCTTTGATATGTAACAAAAACTGGCATGGTAGTGGTCTCATGGTGCTCATACTGATGAGAAGGACCACCCATCTCCTGCTCTAGCTCTAATAGTACCTATGATGTGCTGAAGAAGTCACGGGAGATGAAGTCCTCCCAAGCAATGCCATGCAATCCCAACTGATGATCTACCAAAATCCGAATAAGAGCAAAGTGATACACATTGTTAAGCTGCTGTTGAGGGGTCTTATGCAGCATGAAGGTGTTCATCCTCTCTATGTTCCTGCATATGAAAAATGGGAGTTTCATCATATTCACCCTGGTAAAGTGCATGAGCAACTTGATGTGATAGGTGCATAGTCGAGAGAACCTCCCCTCACAGCTGAAGTATTTCAAGATCAATCTCATGAGTGGAGCATACTCATCTTTCAAGTATCTGAAGGGAAAGACTCTTGTGAGCTGACTCAAGAATCTAGCCTTGATGTAAGGCTCATAGTGTTGCCTATCCACCTTCTTCTTCTTATGTCGTTTTTCTCCAATATTTGGTATACCTGTTGCCACTGATATAGCTTCGGGTGTCAATGTGAAAGTGGCCCTGGCCAAGTTAGACTGACCTCCATGTAGATGAAGCACAAATAGACGGGCCAACTCATGATGAACTCTAACATTTGCCACCCTTTGACAAAATTCAAAACATGCTTGGTGCTGGAAACATGACATGGAACGAGGGCATGCTTGTAATTCAGTGAGGGTAGTGGGCTCATCCCTGACATGTTTGCCACTCTTGTGATGCCTCCTGGGAGCCTTCTCTTCTGAGGAAGAGTCACTTTGTGTTTCCATCTCATACTCTGACGAATGCTATGATGTCATGACTGTAGTATGGACTGTGATTAGGCTTCCCTTTGATGATGGTGTGAGGCTGGGTGCCTTTGTAATATATGTTACCAAGTGGAACAATGAAACATGGATTATTAGGAAGGGAGTGATGTAATGGGAATAGGGGTTATAGGGAGAGATTTGTTAGGGATATGGGAGGAGTTTGGGGTTTTTGCGAGGGTAGCGTTTGGGGTTTCAACAAGGTAGGATTTGGGGTGTCATGTTGACCAAATAGTGGAGGGATAGGGGAGAAGGTTTGGTAGTAGTTTAGGGCAGGGAGTTTAGGAAAAATGAGAGAGGGAGGATGGGAAAAAGATAGGTGAGGGGAAGATGATGGGTGGAATGAAACCTTGGCACAATCAACACACTCTAGCAACCCTAGCCATCATGGTTCTTGGTGATTTCTTATGGTTGATTTTATGCATTTGGTGGCATTCAAACATCTCTATAAACACCATATCATTGACAAAATTTGATGAGAAAGTCATGTTATAAGGCCTACCTCTCAATTTGATAGGTTTCACCAAAATTTGGAAGTGATTGGGCACTTGTTTCGGCCCTTTGTCTGTGTGCGCCACGCACAAAGCCCAGTGCGCCGCGCCCTGGGTATGCACCGCGCCTTTGGAAAATTTCAACTACGGGTAGGCTCTGTGTGCACTGCGCCCTGGGGTATATGCGCCGCACCGCTTGAAACTGCCTCCAACTCCCTCAAACACTCATAATTGCACACTCACACCTTTGCAACATTTCTCCAAGGCTTGTAATATCACAATGCCTTTGATTTTGATGAAAACTTTTATATATAGCCTTGGGAGAGATGGGTTTAATTTTTGCTTCCTTGAAAACCCAATTTTCTAATGTTGTGTTTTAACACTTTTTCACTGACTTTAAAACATAGTGATTTTCACTTTTCCTTTGAAATTTTAGCTCAAATGATGAAATTTTCAGCACTCTTTACAGGGATTGCACGACAGGACATTTGGCCATGGAAACCATGACTGCATCTGAAGAAATCAATTGACGAATTTTTTGAAAATTTTGTCATAAATGACACTGTTTGACTTTTCTTCAAAACAGAGTTTTGAAGAAGAGTTGAAGTCTATCCACATGGAGATGAAGCTGTCTGAACCATAACTGTGTAAGGGCCTCACTCTGGCCTGCATGGCTTTACTGGACATGTTCAAAGACCAAATTGATGCATCCCTAGACCTAAACATTGAAAATGACTTTTTTCCTTTAAAGGACCAGACCTTGACTGTCATGGACTATGATGATTATTGACAAAAGACCTGAGCCAGCACGAGCCAAACATGAGGAGGAATGACTACCATGACCTTCTTCGTCAGATTATGGCATGCCCCTAGCGGAATACAGCTGGGTGAATGGAGTGGGACACCTAAACATGAAATGCATAAAGAGTTTTGATCTCTAATGGAGGACTAACCAGACCGACTCTAACATTGGCTCCAATGGGGGATGGTAGCTCCTTGGAGGTGCCAAGAACAACAGATCTCTGGAAGAGCTAGACAGTGCCTTCATCCATTGGGCTATGGATTTATCGTTTCGATAAATAACACAGGACTCTGACTCATTTATGAAACAGAAATGACCAAAAACTGACTCAAACTTGACATTGAAATGACTTAAAGGCTAACTTAACCAATTCTAACAAACTAAAATAAAATGGTATTTACAGTGAAAATGGAAGTAGCGTTAATGACTTAGAAATGTTAGCGCTTGAGCAGCCGACCATTGATCGGCCCTCCTGGACAATCTTCTCCGTTCATTTCCTTCAGAAGAAAGGCATTCTGCCCTCGATATGCTGCAATCTTGAAAGGACCTTTCCAGAGGTTCTCGAACTTACCGTGCTTGCCTTTCTCCTCATTCCTTGCATCCCACTTCAGCACCACATCATCCACCTAAAATTTATCCACTTTTTCCTTTCTGTCATAAATTTTCTTGATTTTCTCTTGCAATTTGGATGTGTTCTTGAAAATTTCTTCTCTGGTTTGCTACAAGTGGACCATTTGATTCAACCTTCTCTGCATGAGATATTCTTCACTGTTGGCCTCCTGAAGAAGTTTAACAACCGAGGCAGCGAGAGAGGAAGGAAACACTGTATCAACTCCATAAACAAGCTCAAATTGTGACGTACCTATGGATTTCTTCTGGCTGACCCGATCTGCCCATAGTGCATTGATCAACCTCTTATGCTAGCTCTCCTGATTTATTTCCAGTAGCTTCTTGATTATGTTGACCAATGATTTGTTTGAAGATTCCACCAATCCATTGCCTTGCGGATGATATGCAATTGAGTGACCCAAAATGATGTGATATTTATGACAAAACTATACCATCCTTTTTGATTTGAAAGCTGTTGCGTTATCAGTGATTAGCTTATTTGGGCAACCAAAGCGAGACAAGATGTTATTTTCAAGGAATGAAATTATTACTGCATCTATAGCTTGTCTGGTGGGAATTGCCTCAATCCATTTTGTGAAATAACCTGTGGCTGTGAGGATCCATCTATGCTATCCGGAAGAGGCGGGATGAATTTCGCCAATGAAATCCAATCCCCATTGCTG
Organism: Pinus taeda; assembly: GCA_000404065.3. Classification (NCBI taxonomy): domain Eukaryota; kingdom Viridiplantae; phylum Streptophyta; class Pinopsida; order Pinales; family Pinaceae; genus Pinus; species Pinus taeda. The sequence continues at coordinate 54,190 of APFE030272558.1, read as the reverse complement.
GAAAGGGGCACTCACCTCTATGGGCTTGAGTGGTAGAGGTTGTAACTTCCGCTTTCCTTCGAAAATCTGACACTTATGACAACGCTTCACCATCTTATATACATTAGCAAACAATGTCGACCAATAGTACCCTACTCTCAGAATTTTGTTTGTTGTTGACTTCCAAAAAAGGTGACCACCACAGTCTCCTTGGTGGCAGTCCTCCATGACTTGCTTTTCTTCCTTTTCCACCAAACAATTTAACAAGATGCCACCGGGATCTTTCCAATACAGTGCCGAATTAATAATGAAAAACTTGGCAACCTTCAACTTGAGTGTTCTCGCTTTGTTTCTAGTCATGTCGGGCGGTGGTGACAATTTTTTGAGCACATATATGATATCTGAATACCATGGAGAAAGAGAAAACATTTCAGATACCTAAATTGATGATTCTTCCTCATTCTCATCGGAAAAAGAAGCAATCAAATTTATGTCCAAGGCATGCAAGTTTGATTCATCCATTAGCTTTGCCAATCCCTGTCCTTTCACCAGCTTTGTGGGTTTTATTTCCACATCATATTCCAACAAGGTTGCAATCCACTTGCCTCTTCTTCCTTCCGGATCGGTCTACACTAAAACATCTTTTACAGCAGCGTTAGGAACATAGGCGAAAATGTGAGAATGTAGAATATACACCCGGAAATCTTTCAATGCCTTCACAAGTGCAAGGGCTTGCTTCTCAATGATGTTGTACTTTAAGGCTGCGTCTCTTATAGCTCTGCTGAAAAATGTAATGGGTCTTTCATGATCATCTCCCTTCTGCAATAACACTGCTGCCATAGTATGATCCGAAGCAAATGAAAACAATATGAAATCTTGATTGTAGTCTGGGCTGACTAGAACTGGAGCCAAGGAAAGAGCCAATTTGACCAAGTTGAAAGATTTTATAGTCTCTTTCGTCCATTTCACTTGGCTATCCTTCTTAAGCATGTTCATCATCTCTCTTAGATGCTCAGCAAGATTGGGTACAAAGCGGCGCAGGAAATTCATCTTACCATTGAATGATTGTATCTCTTTTTTATTCCGGGGCAGATCGATTTGATGAATTGCTTGCACATGTGCTGGGTCAATACGGATGCCATCTTTTGAGATAATGTTCCTGAGTAGTTTGCCTTCTTCCATGGCGAAAAAACTCTTCTTTGGATTCAACAACAAGCCATATTTTCTACACTTTAGGAAGATTGTTTTAAGATGGTGCATGTGCTCTTCATTAGATTTGGAAAATACCATCAAATCATCCAAATACACCACCAAAAAGTCATCCTTCTCATTTGCAAATGCCAAGTCCATTGCCCGCTGAAATGTGGCACCCGCATTTTTCAAACCGAAAGGAATTTTATCGTAATGAAAGGTTCCCCATGGAGTGGTGAATGCTGTCTTGTCTCAGTCATCCTCATGGACAGAAACTTGGTTATATCCGGAATAACCATCAAGCAATGACATATAAGATGATCCCACTACTCGCTGAAGTATATGGTCCATTTTGGGCAGTGGGTAGTTGTCCTTCAATGAAACTTTGTTGAGATTTTTGAAATCAATGCATAAGCGAATCTCACCTGTCTTCTTCCTTACGAGCACCAAGTTAGAGATCCAATCTGAGAATCTGATTGACACAATGATCCCTGATTTGTACAACCTGTTGATTTCCTTTTCAATAGATGGCAACAACTTTGGATTTAGCCTTCTCAATTTCTATCTGAATGGTTTTTGATTGGGCTTGATGGGTATAGTGTGCTAAATTATATTGGTGTCATATGTCTTTAAGTCAGAATAGTCCCAAGCAAACACATCTACAAATGAAGACATCAAACTGATATATTTGTCCTTGATCTTTGGCAGCAATTCTTTGGACAATTTTACCAATTTAGGATTTGCGGCTGTCCCGATATCGACCTCTACCACACCCTTCTCTGTTGGCTACAATGTTGGCTTGCGGGCTACATCATCTTGATCAAAGAGTTCTTCTAGAGGTATCAAGCCTTTGGGAATAACGTTGTTCTTCAGCTGCAATACGTCCATTTCATTAGTCTGCACCTCATCTGTACCATTACCTTTACCATAGTCATTTTATTCATCAATTGAGGTCTCTTTGAACTTGCCTTTGTTTTGCAGAAAATCATCAATCTCCTCATCATCTTGGAACACTTGCCAATATCTTTGATTGTCTGGAACGGTTGGATGATGCTTGACATGAATTTTGAATTTGTTGCTAGAGTTCATTGGGATCTTCAAACTACTTGCTGCCTTGGCAAGAGCATCGACAATACTATTTTGTATTCGAGGCACACATGTCAAGGTGTATTCTGAAAATAATTTTAAAATGTCTAAGACTGCATTACAGTAAGCCCACATGCTAGGATGCTTTGCTTGATATTCGCCTCTGACCTGCTTGATAACCAATTCGGAGTCGCCATATACTGAAATCCTCTTAGCATTCAGATTTCTTAGAATCTTTAGGCCAACAATCAGAGCTTCATAGTCAGCTTCATTATTTGAACACTCAAAAGCCAACTTGCAAGAGCATACCCACACGTTACTCGGGACTTTGTTTGGCGTAGAGAAAGGAATGCGTACCGAAATTCCAATTCCAGCACCATCATTTCCCATTGCTCCATCGAAATGCATGGTCCAAAAAACTTCTTCCTCCTCTTGCAAGTGCTGGAAATCTGTTTTTTGTGCCTTGTCTGCTTGCTGTCCATTGCTTTCAGCTGTTTTCCCAACGATGTTCTGCTGCTCTTGTTCTTCTTTCTTCAAAACTTCTCTGAAATTTTCTGTTATTTCTGGAATATCATATGCTTCTACCAACTAACTGTCTATATCATTTAAACTATCTGAATACAAAACAAAAGAATCTAAATCTGTATGTACATAGTTAATTGGATGATTTATTGGTTTCTCCTTGCTTGTGATCATGTACTTCATTTTTTGTTCTTGATAAAATTTCCTCATTTGTCCAAACATTGGAATCGTTGCATAGGAGAAATCTAGATGTAGTGTCCCTTTCAGTTTTGCCACCCAAGACCAGGAAAGAAGCATGCCAAACCTTGGAGGAATGTTCGCTACCACAACATCCATCAAAACATTCTTCATTGGGAGCTGATCCGAACTCACAACCAAGTCTTTGATGAGACCTATACATCTTACTCTGCTGGAATCAAATGAATAGAGATCATGATATTGTCGGGTGATGTCCAGACCAAGCTTATCCATGATTTGCTTGGGCATGAGATTGTGAGAGGCTCTGTAATCAAACATGGCATTATGTAACACAAAATCATGTAACCTTAAACTGATGTAAAAAGGTGGCACATCACTATCAGGAGACTCGCCATTTGATGCTAGCCCAAAAATCATTTCAGGTTGATCATCTTCGACATTCACCATGTCGGACATCGGGTCCAAATTGAACATTTTAGATACTTTTCCTTTATAAATGTCGTTCCTCAATATTTCAGTCAAGGGGATGGATATCTTCAATTTAGCAATCTCATTCTCTAAATTGAAAGTGGGAATCTTTTCTACCTCTTTGACTGGGACTTCTTTCCTTTCTTTTTCTTTTGATGCAACTTGCTGATGTGATTATTCTGTTGATGGTGATTTGTTGCTCTCTGGATCAACTACCTCCTTTCCTTTTTTTGTGTGGCTACTGAGTCATTCTTTGATGCTTCAACATCCTTCTTTTTCTGAATGGGTCTGAACGGCACATCTCTGTTTCTAAGTGAGTATCGCTGCTATTGGGCAGACAAAGCATTCATGTAGCCTCTTTGGTATTCATCTGATTCTTCCTCCAAGACGGTGTCGCTTGCTAGAATGAAATCTACGTCTTTGTGTGCAGCTGAACTCTCTGCATACTCATCCTCTTCAGTGAGATAAATAGGAAAATCATCAGGAGTAAAGAGGTGATTTTCTTCGCCTATTACGTTCCCGTCCTCATCCGATTCCGGTCCATGCACAAAATTTTGCTGCAAAGGTGTCTGTACTGGCAGTTGTGCAATATGCTCTTGGGCTTGCTGATCTCTCTGTCTTATTCTATACTGTGGTCGTTGCTGCCCACGAAAGTTAGGATTTCTAACTTGTGGCTCCAGTTTGTCAAGTTTCACTCTTTCAAGCATCTACTCTACCTTCCGAAGTAGCTGATCTACCAAGGAAGATTCTTCCTTTGCATTGACCTTCTTCTTTACTTTTGCTCTAGCTCTCTTGGTTAGCAGATTTGCTTCAACGCTGACCACTATCTTCTGCATGTCTTCCATTGTGGCCAGTTCTCTTTCTCTCAATTGATAAGCCATGTCAGCATCAAAACCATCCGGGAAATTCAACATGGGTATTCCCACAAGTGGCCTTAGATTATCTGGAATTTCATTATAAACTGTATTGAATCTAATGCAATAATCTTGGACCGACTCACCAGCGTTTCTTTTGATTTGCTCATATTCGGCCAGAATTTGAAGAGGATTCTTTTTCACTTCCCAGTGGTTTAAAAATTGTCTTTTTAGGTCAGCCAAGGTAGCAATACGAGCGACCGGCAAACCTCTGAACCATTTCCTTACTTCACCTGCAAATGTTTGTACAAAATGTCTCATTGCCACATTCTCCGCATCGATCTCATGAAGTTCATAGAAGTCTGCCATTCTATCCACATGTTGCTGAGTAGTAATGCCATTAGGAGTGCCATCAAAAGATGGGATTTTGCTTTGGTAATCTGTAGGCATATCATCTAAAACTTGAGGCAAAACAAGAGGTGCAAAATGGGCAGCCATCACTCTTGGCGGATTTGTCCTTGGAGGTGTTGGAGGAGTGTGCACAGTTTTTAAGGGGCTAGCAATTGGAGTTTGAAGCTGAGCTACTAGGTAGTTATCAATAGACCGATTAGCCCTTCCATCTCCAAGTCTACAAGAAACTATGGATTGTGGACAGTAGAGTCAACCGCTCTTTCGGACTTGGTTTCGAACAACGATAATTCAAACTGGTCATCAATATCTAGCTCTTCAATATACTCAAAAATGTCCGGGCATGAATGGGATTTGAGCACGGACGATATAGAGCTTTCTTGACGATGAATTCTTGAAATCAAATTGGGATTTTTGTAGATGTGCGGAGGATCGGGATCTGGATTAGCTCTGGTGTATCTTCTAGAAGCCAACATGCTATTGAGAAAAATCAAAGGACACAACCAACTTTACTTAGCCTATCAAATCCTAAACTTATCATCCGGAAGATTAGAATTATTAAGAAGCAAGGGGATTGATTTCGTTCCCCAACGGAGTCGCCACTATGTTATCACCTAAATCCGCCTTAGGCTGAAAGAAGGCAAAATTTAGGGTAACCACAAACCACGCTCAGTCTGGTAGCTAGCCCTACCAGAACAGGAGAGGGATCTCTCTGAGTCACACTCAGTGAATAGATAAACAAAACGGTCTGAGATGACTTACAGTGAAAAATTGATCTTAGGCTAGTAAGTGAATATGGATACAAGAAATGATTTTTTATGAATGACTGTGTTTCTGGGATGGTATGGGACCAATGGACCTCAATGAATAGAGAATTTAATACAAAGGCACAGATTACTTCGTGAGGAAAGACAGGCGGAGAGTCCAACAATTTAGTTTGAAGCAACGCGGAATGGAGAGATTTCTTAAGAGGGTGAAAAGGGCATGGGCAACACGAATCCTTTTCAACAGAAGAAGAACACTGAACATGAAATTTTCCCACAAGCAGAGCAATAAAATTGAATTCTACCTTATCTAACTTAGAAAATTTCGCCAGAAATGAATATGAAATGAGCTATGAAACATAACAAGATACATATGAAACATAAGAGACACATTTTCTACACTCACAACCACATGAATCTCATGAAACAGAGCCGTTGCCTTTC